>ML784765.1:102696-134191 GCA_009831015.1 Picea engelmannii | reverse complement strand
AAGAGAACAACCATAAAGCACAAAGAAACCACAACACAGGATATACGTGGTTCACTTCCAGCCTGGGGCTACGTCCACCAACTCTTCTTCTTATTTATTATCTTTTGTCAATATTCTACATGCACAGAGCCAAAAGATCCTACTCCTCATAGGACACACGTAGCTCGCTAGATCCTCCCCCGAGTTAGGTTACAACACAAAGCTTCTACTCAATCTCTTATAGTTACTTGCACTTAGCCTTGCAAATCTCACACAACATGCACAGAGCATATACAACTATCACTTGCACTTAGCACATTATCACACAAATTCCTATATCGTCTCATACACACCGCTTCTTACATCGCCTAGACATCTATTTATACATTACAAAAAGGGCCTAAACATGGGTAAACCCATGGGCCGACATTCCCATACCCATTACATAAGCCCAAAACCCAAAAATCCCTAAAAAGGGGTCGAGATCCTGCAATCTCCGCTTCGACTTGAGCTCTGCCTTTGAAAGCCTATTGAAGTCCCAAAAGTAGGTCAAACATGAACAAGGATCCTCAAAACTTGGTCAAGGGCCAACAAAGCTCAGGAGGAAGAGCGAGAAGCTGCCAGGAGGGAACAAGGGAGTTCATAGTGGAACAATGAACCATGAAGGTTTTCAAGCCGAGCAAAGTCGTAGAAGAGTCTGCGTAGAACTCTGCAAGGAGTGCAGAAGGAGTTTTAGAATAGCCTAAGTATCAAAAGATAAGTTTTCACTAAGTGTGAAAAGGGGTTGAGGACTTACCGAAGTCCCGAAGGCCATGAAATCATCCATCATCGGAGAAGACATGAGGTAGAATATCGAGAGGTTCGGGAGCAAGAAATTTTGGGAGGTTTGCCGAGAGAAAACAAGGATCTTCATGAATTCACGAAGAGAGATTTGAATCTAGGCCATCGGATCTGGAAGGACACGTGGTATAGATCTACGTACTTTGAAGGAGGAAATCTTCGAAGAAAATTCAAGAGGAGAGAATACCCGAAGAGTTGAGAGCCGAATTCATCTTGGCCGTCCATTGAGATAGGGCGCATGGAGAGACATCAACACTTCACTGATTCAAAAATTGAGAGGAGAATATCTGAGAGAAGAGAGGACTCACAAAGTCTGAACTCGTGATTCGATCTCAACCATCAATCGCAAGGACAATGTGGACCATAGATTTGGTCCTGGAGAATTCACTGATTCGAGAATCGGTGAAAAGGGAGTCAGCAGCTCGTGAAATTTTTGAAGCACAGAGTCACTCAGGGAGATAGCCCATGATCATAGTCCATGGTCACATCAAGGAGGGAGCCTAACATAGAGAGCTAACGTCCGTTGGCTTTAAGATTTGAAAAGCGCTAAGGAGAAGGTCCGCGGGTACCACACAACCTGCGCCCAAAAAGTAAAGGGCCTGTGTCAAGTTAATTTGGTTCCATCAGTGTTAGAATATAATGGATGTGCTCATTTTACCATAGACAATATCATTATTGTCACCCAACCATAGGCTGAAGCCACCCTCCGAGCACCTTAACCTTGACAGAGAATCATTTTGGAAGAAAACACTAGTCTAGATAGCCAAACAAAGGGTAGCACACCTTTCTCCAAGGATAGCACACCAAACAAGAGCTGATCAGATAGTCCAAATCATAACCAAGATATAGTCCAAGAGAAAACATAATCTGCTAGCTGCAGCAACTGCAACGACAACTCTCCTCCAAACTTGTGCACAAACTAGCTAACTGTAGTGCGTACAAGTGAGCTCTGCAGTTCTGAGAATGCCTGCCAGAATGAAGACCGACCTCCTGTATTTAAACTAATTTTGGCTAACTTCCTGGGCTGACTTCTCATTCTGGGTGCCTATTTACTTAGTATATAATATTTCTTCTAGCCGACTTCTTCTCTTGGAGGCTAATAACCTAATACAAATTATCCTCTTGAGTCGATTTGTCTTCTAGGGTTATTAGCCAACTCATTAGGGTTTCTTATTTCTTCTTGAAATATTCTATTCTCGTTAGGTTTACATGTGGAGGTAAATACCTCCCGCAACTACCATAATATCAAAACTCCCTCCTAGCTAGGGAGGTATTACAGGTAATGGTCTTGAGCACAAACATACCTTTCACCTGACAACATCGACATAGTTGTATAGACTATCTCATGACTAGATCATGTGCACCATCATCACCATCAGTGTCATTAGTTGCATCATCTCTTGAAACCATACTCCATCTGAGTAATTAGACATGATTCTAGATAAGTCACTCACTCCACAGAGTGACACAAGAGCCATTCTTCTAATCCAAACACATGTCTTAGAAGAATAAATGTCCTGAACCATTTTTCGTCTGGGAAATCTCTGTCTATTGATCATCCATCTAGCTGATAATCCTTTCCAACACTGCTGATAGTCTTCAAGGAAATCAGAACAATATCATTCAATAGAACACAACTGTGACTATCCATAGTAGTACTACAATCTAGTGGTACACTACCACACCAAGTAGCACATAGATACTTGATCAGTGATGTATAGTCACAATCAGTGGAACAAAATCCACCACATTAGCATACATCTACTATCATACAGTATCCATAACAATAATATGATATCAACCTTCACATAAAACATTGTTATGATATAAAATGAATCATCTGGGGCATTCTTCCACTCACATCTGTGAGATTTGGAAGATAATCGACCCTCAAAAGGTCAAACATCAATGATGATCTATCTGGACTATTCTTCTCAAGCAAGGAAGAATAATTGTCCTAATTTCTGAGCCTAGACCATTCCTCTAGTACTAAACAATGTGCAACATGGAGAGAATGAGTCTGCCCTAGGGGATGCCTATCCCTGATTGCTGAACCTGGACCATTCCCCACCTTGGGCCATTCCTCCGACACTAAACAAAGTGAAACCTGGAGAGAATGAATCTGCCTTAAGGAATGATTGTCCGGACCATTTCCTAAGGAAATGACTGTCCTGCACCAACCTCCAAAACAGACCATTCTTCGAAACTGCTCACAACTGTGAGCTTCGAAAGAATGACTGTCCGGTGAGGCGGGCCAATCTTCTTGAGTAACCCTCAAGAAGAGAGACTGCCCTAGACCATTCCCCATGTTAGCCACAATGGGAAATCACTGTCTATGGTACATCAACAATCCATCGAACCATTTTCATTACGAAAATGACCATTCGATCTAGACCATTTTCCGAACTGGAAAATTCCTGTCTGTCAGAAATCTCAAACCACTTTCTGAACTGGAAAGGAACTGCTCATCCTAGACCATTTTTCGAACTGAAAAATGTCTGTCCATAAATCAATAACACATCATTGCTCCCTCCCAACCTGGGAGTCATCTCTTCCTTTTTCAATAAGGAAGTCGTCTCCATGAGCTCCAACTTGAGTATGCAAACTCTTTCACCTTGGACATAGGCTTTACCAAAATGTCTGCTTATCTGCTCATCTGTGGAGATATATATATTGGAGAACCACTTCTCTTTTCTGGACTTCATTACGGAGAATGTAATGCTTGATCTCAAATGTACTTCTCTCTTTCTAGAACACTGGTTTTCTTTGAAGGATTCATATAGCTCTGATCAATATAGTATATCATTATTGGATTCCTCTTGGTTTCCTGCTAGCTCATAACATCGTGGAAAGGGTCATATTAGAACATATCCAAGTGGTACTTCTTCTTCCATCATGAGAGTTTGTCACAGATTAGCAATCCATCATTCTGAGCTTCTGAGTAACCATTTTGATACAATATCTATGATATAGAAAGTCTTCACCATGCTTTTGCTGTGCATTGGAGGTTCTTCACCAAGTTGTCTTCTTCCATCAACATACAAGGGTCTCTTTCTGGTATACCTCAAAGCCTTGAGGTTCCTCTACATGTAAACTCCAACCGATGGATATTGCGAACGATATAGTGGCTCATGTAGAGGTATGTCTGGTTTACTTGGAGCAAACAATCATCATAGTCTTTTCCCTCCATCCGTGAGAACTTCTAGTTCTAGATATCACAATGCTTGCATTCATAAGTCTTACATACACTGTTCTTCATCACACTTTTCATTTCCTTTGCTTGATTTCTTTTTGGTGAGTTCATATTAGGCTGGTAGTCTTGTGATTCTTGATACAATGACTGGTTGTTCTGGATTCTCTTTCTTTCTTGGAATCTTCATGTTCTTCCTCATGTTTTCCTTTAGCTATGGAGTTTTTTATAGATTCCATGCTTCAAAGATTCCAACTTCTTCCTTATATTGTAGGATCATGGATGTGGATGGACAACCAGGGATACTTTAGGGCTTCTTTTTGAAGAAGGCTTCTTCTGAAGTCAAACTGAACACATACTGCTTTTCATGGCTACTACCATGGATATATACTTGATCATCTTCAATGGATCATAGGATTAGCTCCATTCTAATCCTTGCTTCATGTATGAGTACATGTTTTTCTTTTGGAAGTATATAATCATCTCCCTCCATAATCCATGCTTTTGTTTGCATCCTTATTTCCTTCTGCAAGGTGTCATAAGTCTTTCTCCAATTTTTTCTTGATTGCTGATTTTGGCTTATCTTGCAGCTGTTACTTATGTAATAACTTCCACATGATTTGTTTGATGTACTTCATCCTTTCATGTGTATTGTTTGAATTGTAGTCATAATGATAGCAATCCTTATTTTGTTGTTCTTCCATAAGTATAGTTCTTCTTGGAACATATTATCTTCTAAGAGATAGATATACAAGATATGTACAGAGACTATGCAAACAAGATATGTACAATAACTATGAAGAGTATTGTTACCTTGTCTTAGAAGAAGAAGTCTGTTTTTTTCTTCTTAGTCTTCTTTGAGGGTTCCCTTTCTTCGACAACTGATGCTTCGTGTGTTTCCTTCCTTTTCTTTAACTCAGGACAATGATTCTTGTAGTGACCATACTTTTGACAATTGAAGCATTATATTCTTGACATATCTTTCTCTTGATTTGGTTTCTTTCTGGAGCCAAACTTCTTTTTATTCCTAAAATTCTTGAACTTTGTTGTGAAGGCTTGATCATCATATTTATTTTGAGGTTTCTCTTTTGCATTGATCCTTGATTCTTCTTGTGCACGACAAGTCCAAAGTTCTTCAAATGTAGGATACTCCTTCCTTGTGTTCATGCTCGTGGAAAATGCATCCCATGTCTTGGGAAGACCATTGAGCACTATATTTACCAGTTCCTTATCTGAGATGATCTCTTCAATAGCTTGTAGTTGATATCTTAGTTGAGAGATCCTCACAAAGTATGATGTTATGCTGTCATCATCATTCATTTTCATGTCACAGAGCTCATTCTTCAGACTCATTACTTGTCCAATGTTTATGACTGAGAAGAGGTTTGTTAGGGCATCATACATCTTCTTCGATGAGTCAATATGGGATATGTAGGGTATCAAGTGTTCTTTTATAGATTCCACTATGATACTCATGGCATTGATGTCACCGTCTTTGAACTTTTCCATAACTGCAACGTTCTGCGGTTCTTTCTCTTTTCCTTCTTCAAACTCTGGTTCCACGATCTTTCCTTTCATGATATCCAACACTTTATTATTGGAAAGGATGAGGTCGATCCTTGTTTTCCACTCTCTGAAGTTAGAATCCCCATATAACTTGTTTTCTGACTTCATAGAGTAGGTCATGGTTTCCTTGACTTGGTCAACCCTAGATTTGACCAAAAACTCAAACTTGATGTCTTGGCTTGATGAAAGTGCTAGGAGGTGCACTAGGCTAGGGCACATTGGTCTATCTAGAAATCAGGTCAATCCCTTCACTTAAGGTCCCTCAATAATAGGGTTATGGTTTCTGTAACTACACCTGCTAGTAACCCTAGTGACAATGCTTTAATAACTGCTCCTGCTAGAAACCCTAGCGACAGTTCTTCAACGAGATTAGTATCCTTATGGATATGCTCCCTTCTACTGGTTAGACTGAATGAAGGAGGTGTGGGCCCATAACCTGTTATAAGATAATGGATGTGATTGTTTTACCATAGACAATATCACTATTGTCACCCAACCATAGGCCGAAGCCATCCTACGAGCACCTTAACCTTGACAGAGAATTATTCTGGAAGAGAACCCTAGGCTAGATAACCAAACAAAGGGTAGCACACCTTTCTCTAAGGATAGTGCACCAAACAAGAGCTGATCAAATAGTCCAAACCATAACCAAGAGATAGTCCAAGACAAAACGTAATCTGCTAGCTGCAACAACTGCAACGACAACTCTCCTCCAAACTTGCGCAGAAACTGGCTAACTGCAGTGCACACAAGTGAGCTCTGCAATTATGAGAATGCCTACCAGAATGAAGACTGGTCTCCTATATTTATACTAATTCTGGCTAACTGCCTGGGCCGACTTCTCATTCTGGGTGCCTATTTACTTAGTATATAATATTTATTCTGGCCGACTTCTTCTCTTGGAGGCTAATAACCTAATACAAATTATCCTCATGAGTCAACTTGTCTTATAGGGTTATTAGACAACTCATTAGGGTTTCTTCTTGCTTCCCGAAATATTCTATTCTCGTTAGGTTTACATGTGGAGGTAAATACCTCCCACAACTACCATAATATCAACAATTAGGAGCCTGACGAACCATTCGGTTTGGTGACTTGAACGATCCTAGACTAGGAGGTCGAGCAACCCCTCAAGGAGGAAGGGGGTGGGGTCTGCACCAAGTGGTATCATATATTTCTTTTGTCTATAGATCGTAGGCAAAGGAGACAGAGTGCGATGCTTTGTTGAGGCTGTTGCAATGTCTGCAACAGATGATAAACAACCAGGTGGTTTGTAGGTGAAGCAATATGGCCGTTGGAAATTATGAGCATGGTCAAGGGAGAGTCTGCCCGCAAAAAAGAAAAGTGGAGATAGACAAGGAGCTCAATGAAATCCAGGCAGAGATGGAGAAGCTAGCATTCAATATGCAGCAGGAAGAAAAGGTGCACTGGAGGTATTAATGGCCTTTGAAGAGGACAACTAAGTGGCCCGTTCAGAAGTTGTTTGCCCAAAAGCAAAAACAAACGTTGAGGAGATGGTTGAGGTATGCTAAAAACCTAAATCATAAGGGAAAGAGATCTGGAAGAGGTCCCGTAGGTTTCTAGTGGGAAATGAGAAAGGATCAATGGATCTTGTAAATTGCCAGGTGGGCAGAGGAGACATCCCGAATTTCCAAGTGGGAAAGTCAGGAGAGATGAGATCAGTTGAGAGTTCACGCCAGAGGGTGTTGACAGATGAGGAGGAAGTAGAAGAAATACCTCACTCAGATGGGGATTCATGCGGAACTGTGAATTGTGTGAATGAAGATGATGAGAAGTTGAAGACTTCCACCATCGAGGAGAAGGATCATAGGACCGTTCTAATCATTGGAGGAGTTGAGATATTCCCACCAAGAGGCCAAGGAGAGGCTAACACAGATGTTGCAGATGTGACAGAAGGACACCAAACTGAGACTGTCATGGAGAAGGAACAGATACTGAAGTTTGTCCTAATAGAAGGGGAATGCCCAGTTGGATCACTTACCCAATGGGAAATGGATTTAAAGGCACCGGAGGATTGGTTAGACAGTCCGAAACCAGGAGGTGGATGCCATAAGATATCCATGCCAGAGGAGACACACCAACACGAGTTGCATTTGGAGGAAGCTGGAAAGGAACCAACCGAAGAACTGACAGGAGTTAATCTGTCAGAAGTAATAACTGAGCAAAATCCCAATGATGAGGAGACTGCAGAAGTGGAGGCTACAACATAGTGGCAATTTAAGGCCACAAGATATGGAGAAGATAACATGGGATATCGATGTGATTTACCCATGGATAAGGACGAAATATAGTGAGATATTCCACAAAAGGAGAGCCAATTGATGGAGCAGGTGTACAAGGTGGTTGAGGAGATAAGGAAGATGATGTTGGGATCGACAGAGGAAGTGGTTATCATGGAGACACTGGAAAAAAGGAAACCTGCAGGAGCAATGAGGATGATGCAGGAGCAGAAGCAACGAAGCAGAGGAGTCGAGAGACAACACCGGGAAAATCTTGGGATTCAAGAGGATTTCAACCACGCTGGAAAGCTCATGAGAAGGAGCTCATTATTTTCATATCCGTGGAGTATGATGCAAGATAATCACTCCACCTCAACATGCGCAAGTCAATTAACAAACATGGTGTGCATTCAAGGAAGGGAGAGGCACCAACCTCTCATTTTTCCTTGAGAATCAAAAGCATGATCCAAGCATTTAATGAGGACAAGATGGAAGAGCCAAATTGTGCCTTCGCACAAGATGGAGATAAGGTCGCCATTAAGTGGTTGATGGTAGGAGGGATATGCATCCGATTTGGAGAATATTTACATCTTTGTAATTTTCACATTAGACAGGCGTTTTGAATGGTGATTTGACACCACTAGTTTGGCTTGGAGGGAAACTCGTCGATCCCCTCTTGTATAAATCTTTGTATTGTTTCCACTAGAAAGGGTTAGCTAAGATAGAGTTAGCTAGGAGAAAAAATTCATATGATATAGGGAGAGAAATACAGAGAGCTGAGACTCAGTTGTAGCTCAGACTCCACTATTGTAATTTGACATTCCATCATTAATAGAAAATGACAGTTTTTCCTGTTATCATATTCTGTGTAATGGATGCTGTGTTATGAATGTCAACTGTATGCATTTGATTTGTAGATGAATGTTAGAAATCATCTGCAAGGATAGAGATACAATTTTATATCCGTAAGTGTGTTGAATTAAGTCTGGTTCTCTAGGCTAAGTGCAAGGAGTGCATGACAGAGGGTGGAAACTCTATGAGTTGACGCAAGGAGTGTGTGTTTGATTTCAGTGGAGTCAGAAGAGAAGCTGCTAGGAGGGCATACCAGGATAATTCATAGACTTGGAAGGAAATTTCAAGGTGGTTGGGTACCTTAGAAATAAATACTTTGTAGGAGGAGGCACAATTTAGAGTTACTGAACACTCTGAAACACTCTTCCAGGAGGGTAAGAGCAAGTACGAGAGAATACAAGAGAAACACGACTGGAAGTGTTGTTATCCTTAAGAGAATCCTAGGGTTGCTGAACACTCTGAGGAAGGAAGGCTTTGCAAGAGTGCATCGAAAAAGGAAAGGATATGCCTTAAGATGCTCAGATAGGTTAAGAGAGAAGCCATCGAGAAGCTTAGCTGAGTGCAAGGAGTGCACCCAAGAGACTGTAAGTTCATCTTACAAGCTCAGGAGGAAGAGCGAGAAGCTTCCAGGAGCGCATGAGGGAGTTCATAGTGGAACGATGAACCATGAAGGTTTTCAAGCTGAGAAAAGTTGTAGAAGAGTCTGCGTAGAACTACGTAAGGAGTGCAGAAGGAGTTTGAGAATAGCCTAAGTATCAAAAGATAAATTTGTGCTAAGTTTGCAAAGGGGTCGAGGACTTTCTGAAGTCCTAAAGGCTGTGAAATCGTCCATCGTCGGAGGAGATAGGTGGAAGAAGATCGAGAGGTTCGAGAGGAGGAACTTTCAGAGGTTTGCCGAGAGAAAACAAGGATCTTCGCGAAGTCATGAAGAGATATTTGAATCCATTCCATCGGATCTGGAAGGACACATGGTAGAGATCTACTTACTTTGGAGGAGGAACCCTTCGGAGAAAAATAAAGAGGAGAGAATACCCAAAGAGTTGAGAGCCGAAGTCATCTTGGCCGTCCATTGAGATATGACACATGGCGAGAGATCAACACTTCGCTGATTCAAAAATCGAGAGGAGAAGAATTGAGAGAAGAGAGGACTCATGAAGTCTGAACTCGCGATTCGATCTCAATCGTCGATCGAAAGGAGAACGTGGACCATAGATTTGGTCCCAGAGAATTCGCCGATTCGGGAATCGGGGAAAAGGGAGTAAGCAGATCGTGGAAGTTCCAAAGCACAGAGTCGTGAAGGGAGCTATCCCACGGTCATAGTCCATGGTCACATCAAGGATGGATCCTAGCATAAAGAGCTAGCGTCCGTTGGCGTTAAGATTTGAAAAGTGCTAAGGAGAGGGTCCGCGGGTATCACACAACCTGCACCGAAAAAGTAAAGGGCCCGTGTCAAGTTAATTTGGTTCCATCAGGAGGCCGACGAACCATTTGGTTCGGTGACTTGAATGATCCTAGACCGGGAGGTCGAGAATCCCCTCAAGGAGGAAGGGGGTGGGGCCTGCACCAAGTCGAGGACTTGCCGAAGTCTCGAAGGCCGTGAAATCGTCCATCGTCGGAGGAGATAGGTGGCAAAAGATTGAGAGGTTTAGGAGCAAGAACTTTTGGAGGTTTTCCGAGAGAAAACAAGGATCTTTGTGAAGTCATGAAGAGAGATTTGAATCCNCCGAAGTCTCGAAGGCCGTGAAATCGTCCATCGTCGGAGGAGATAGGTGGCAAAAGATTGAGAGGTTTAGGAGCAAGAACTTTTGGAGGTTTTCCGAGAGAAAACAAGGATCTTTGTGAAGTCATGAAGAGAGATTTGAATCCAGGCCGTCGGATGTGGAAGGAAACGTGGTAGATATCTACATACTTTGGAGGAGGAACCCATTAGAGAAAATTCAAGAGGAGGGAATACCCGAAGAGATGAGAGCCAAAGTCATCTTGTTTGTCCATGGAGATAGGATGCGTGGAGAGAGATCAACACTTCGCTGATTTAAAAATCGGGAGAAGCAGAGTTGAGAGAAGAGAGGACTCACGAATTTCAAACTTGCGATTCGATCTAAACCGCTGATCACAAGGAGAACGTGGACTGTAGATTTGGTCCCAGAGAATTCACCGATTCGGGAATCAGGGAAAAGGGAGTAAGCAGTTCACGAAAGTTCCGAAGAATGGAGTCGCGAAGGGAGCTAGCCCACGGTCATAGTCCATAGTCACATCAAGGAGGGAGCCTAGCATAGAGATCTAACGTACGTTGGCGTTAATATTTGAAAAGCGCTAAGGAGAGGGTCCGCGGGTACCACACAACCTGCGTCGAAAAAGTAAAGGGCCTGTGTCAAGTTAATTTGGTTCCATCAGGAGCCTGACAAACCATTCGGTTCGATGACTTGAACGATCCTAGACCAGGAGGTCGAGCAACCCCTCAAGGAGGAAGGGGGTGGGGTCTGCACCATCTACAAAAGAAAAAAAAAAATCTTACACTTGTTGGATATTTAGATGCTGATTTTGCAGGTGACATTGATGATAGAACATCCACTTCAGTGTATTTAATGAATACGGGTTCAACAACAGTATCTTGGAATTGCAAAAAGAATACAACAATTGCCAATTCTTCAATAGAGGCAGAGTAAGTATCATCTTGGGAAGTAGCATGTGAAATTGTATGGCTATGCATAATTTTATAGGATCTTGGTGAATCTTAGAAATCACCAACTACTTTATTGATCGACAGTCAGTTAACAATAAATATGGCCAAGAATCTAGTATTTCATTCAAAGACTAAACATGTCGACACCAAGTACCACTTCATCAGATCACTCATCCTCAAAGACATCATCAAGCCTTAGTTCTGTCCATATGAAGATCAAACTTCAAATATTTTTACCAAACCTCTTGGTAGAATAAAGTTCACTAAGTTTAGAGATGAACTTGGTATTTGTAAAAATGAAATTTCGGATTAAACGGGGGATTGTTAGCCTCATAATCCTAAATTTCTATAGTCTAAGTATTTTCTAGTTTAAATGTTGTTAGAAATTAGTTTATTCTAGTTTGTTAGGATAAGGACACCTAGCTTATATGTAAAGGACAACTATCATACTCATGTGATTATGTGATTGGTTGTTCTCCTAGATTTTAGTTTAGAGTTGAGCTATCAAACAAGCTCCTTATTCAAGCGAGGTTAAGGATATTATGACTCCTCACTTATTATTGTAATCACTTTTTTTCTTGATTAATAAAATTACGTGTCTGAGGACACTTTGTCAACAATAATTTTCAGGGACATTTGTCCAAAATCCAACGCGAAATTGTTAGATCTGCACATTTGAATGATTATTTTTGTGTAATCCGAGTCCCCCAAGGGTTTTTTAGCATGTTGAATCCATTTCTGCATTCATAAATGGATTTTAAGAAAAAGTCATCTCGTGCAAATTTATATCGTCGGATTCTGGTGAAAAAAGCCATTTCGTAGAACAGTTAGACAACACCATATTGTATTGGTCTATATATTGTCAAATGAGTCTAGCCTAGGTGGTTGAGGGAAGGAGTGTTATCCTCCCCATGTAGAATCAATTTTTGCAAGTGACATGTAAAACTCTTGATAAGTGTATTTCCCAACATATGATGATATATAATGTCAATGTTACATTGAACCATCCATAACAATCTTGCATTAAGATGCAATAATTATACATATATAGGAGTTATGCCATTGTATAATTAATACACAAGTTGAAACTTTTGGTATTTAGAATATGTATAGTGCATTATATTACACAACTTATTTTAAATCATTTCTCTTAATAATAACTTAGTATATGGGGTTCATAACTCATAGATCTGATACACATATTTAATTGTACAAATAAAAAATCTGATATGAACTATTCTTCGTCATAAAATAGTGGTGAGATATTAATAACATTCATTATTTCAAGCTACATGTGATGATTTAAACTTCTTTGAATATCTTTTATTGAAAATTCCAAAAATCCTATAATTAGTCAATGGATAAGTTCAAATCAAACTATCATTTTTTGAAATTATTTTATAAGCTGTAAAGGCTTGGATTCTTTTATATAAGTTGGTGGGTTAAATTTGAGAATATATGTAATACTTTGTTTAATAGCCCAATTTTTGAGTTCAATGAATAAACATATCAATTAAATTAACAAAAACTGAAAATATAAATATATTTTGTTGATTCTTAGAATTGAATTTCAAACTAACATGCAAAACAGTCTTTTAGGACTAGTAATAAGGACAACGGGGATAGAAACCCGGGTTGTGTTTTCATCATTAAACCAACTACTCATGCTGAGATTGATTCATAGAGGTTAGTGGAGTTGTTCCACCTTAAAACTACCAAGTCATTGTAAATATGTGTTCTCTTTTAAAGTGAGCCTTAGGCCAATGCTAAATTTTACAATAGATGCCAATGTAAAGCTGTTATTCTAAATTAGAGAATTAAATTAGAACAATAGAATTAATGAAGTGCAGAGGTGAAATGCATTAATGAAGCAAAGCATGCAAAATAAACCAACATAGCTATACATTATGGACAATAACTATTTAAGGTAGAGATGTACATCATAAGGAAGTGAAATGCATGTAATAAACAAGTTTTTAAAAAGTAAAAGCATGAAAATTTCATGAAAAATATGAGTACATGGAAAATTAAGAAGTATGCATTAATAAAAACGTTGGAACAGCAATCAAATTGTTTGAAAGGAATTTGCATTCATGGCTGATTTCATCTCAAGGATTGAATAGGAATACATAATTCACGAATGGAAAATAACAAATATACATTCATAAGAAAGTAGATTTGTTTTCACTCTAATGCTTGACCTCTGCTTTAAGCCATCTTGCTACAGCAACCTTTTGTTAGGTCACTTAAAATTAAAATAAACTATGCTTGCTATGTGGAAGCAGACCACAAGTATACTTGCTCTTTTCTCTTCCTATATTCAAGGCTCCTACCACTCCTTTATAGAGGGTAGGATGCTAGTTGAACAATAATAATTGTCTCCTTAAAAGTTTCAACAAATGAATTTCTAGGCTTATTAAATTAGTTTTTTTGGGATGACTAGGTAGTTGGAAGGTTATTTTGGTCAAATTGGGTAAGACCTTAGGCAAGCTATGGGTTCAACAACTCAACTAGTGTGTACATGTTCTTGAATTTCACTAAATTTATTTTTGTTGATTCCAATCTTTTATTAGTGCATTTATCTCAAAAGTGTATTTAAACCATATTTAAAAAATTAAAAATAGGCCAGACTTATATTTTTATTTATAACTTATAATTAAAATAAACATCATATATACACATAACATGAAACAAATTGCCAATTGTTAATTTTCTTCTGTTCCCATATTACAATCTTCCTTAAAAAACAAAATTGTAGCTTCAACAGATTCATTCTCCCTTGTTTCAAACCACTTGAACTACGAAAATGATTCATTTACAAGCTTGAGATTTTATTTCAAAGCAAGGCAACTTTAAGCTCATGCCATTATAATATTGAAAACATGCATTTAATCAACATTATACAAGCTGAAGATATAGTTTTAGTGCAACTAGGACATGTGAATGATAGCCAAATTGTGCATGAGGAAAGGGTAAATGGTATGGAGTAAAAACAAAGAGAGAAAATAACATTGTTAGTTAGCATCAACCTACCACGACACATGAAAAATTTAGGTAGCCATGCTTCTCCAAAACCAAGAAAAAACTAGCTTCATCTCAAGATTATAGCCAACACACACACACACACACGCACACACACAAACACACATATATGAAACCACTTTTATTGTGTTGTGTCTATATATGCCCCAAGTACTTAACAATCCTGTGCATATACACGTATGCATACTGTGTTGATCACTCAACAAACATCATGCAACATCCCGTCTAGCTATAAAAAGGAGGCATATAGTGTCATATATGGCGTAAAATTATATCTATATGCAACACCTTAAATCTAGACAACATATTAAATGAGACAACTAGGAATATACAAGTTCAAATAGTGATTAAACTCACCCAACAACAAGTAGAGTATGCCTCAACTCCCATCCATACATAACAAATGCTCGAGTGAAGTGAACTTGATGGTCACTTCATTTGATCATCCATTATAACAAGGACAAGTCCATATAATCCACAAGGGATAAAATACTAATTATTTATTATTAACTAATATATCCCTTAAGATAATTGACATGTATATAAATACACATAAGGGGTGATAAGTCATATGTTTTAGAAAATAACACAACTTATCATTATTATAATAAATGAGCATATATTATTACTTAATGGTAATTATCTTAAGTATATTACATTGAGCTTTATTTCTAGGACATAGCTTGCAAGTGTGACATTGAATCATAGATACCTAAGATAACTAACATGACTATAAATATTCTATAAGCTTGTGCATACAACTGACACATTTTATTGGGCAACAAAATATGTGCACCAACAATGACTTTGGAAATTTAATTATATGAACAAGCTACGTATGCAAGACTTGGCATGAAAATGTTCATTTACTATTCAAATATGAGTGTTGGACACTCAAAATATTTTCAATAAATTCCAAGTATACATACATTTTCCAATCAAAAGGGGAAATTTGTGTATGTATCTCAATATCCATTAGGAAATACCTACATTCTTCAAACCAAATACTCAAATGAGAGTATTATCTAACCATCAATGCAATCATGCATAGGCTTGAGATTTGAAATATGGTTATACCTATCAATCAAGGAACAACATGCTTGTTCAACATTTATTCAATTCTATTATCATACCTAAACCACATTCAATGGTTGAACTTGCTTATAATTTCCCAAGCATTTGCAAACAATGTTAGGAATATATAACCAACGATCTTGTATGCAGGTTGAATATTATATAACCAAAAAACTATTCATGAAGCCATTTCATATCATTCTAGGAATATATAGGTAACTATAATTTTTTGTGGATTAAGATAAATCAAACCAAATATGTATGCAATCTCTTCACTAATGATGGGCATCCATACAACCATTTAAATATGTGTAAATACTGTTGAAACGTAGGCCCCTAACTTCACATATTTGAGCCTATTATTCCCTTGTCCATTCAATTGAAACAAAGCACATACTCAAGTAGAACAACCACACATTCATCAACAAAATATATGCACAAGAAATATATATGAATTAGAGGTCAAGTTCCCCAAGCAATGAGGTAATGAGACAAAGAAAAATTCAAAGAATTTAAGGCAATGGTAGAAAACTGACAGAGTGGAAGATAAAGAACTTGCGATAAGATAATGGAGGAGAATTGACTTTAGAGGAATTCAAATAATATTGCAAGGAAGCTGGGATTAAGAGGGAGATTTCTACTCCCTATAATCCTTAGTAGAATGGAGTACCAGAAAGGAAGAATCAAAAGATCATGGAGGTAGTGAAGGCTATGATCCATGATCAAGATCTACCTATGAATCTATGGGAAGAAGAAGCAAATACTATAGTGTACGTGCATAACATAAGTCCCCACAAAGTAATTGAAAACAAGACACTAGAGGAGATGTTTTTAGGAGAGAAGTCAGAAGTCAACCATCTAAGGATATTTGGATGCCCCGCATTTGTGCATGTCCCCAAGGAAAAGAGGACAAAATTGGATCCATCCAGAAAGAATGACATATTTGTTGGTTACAATGACAAATCAAAGGTGTTGGCGTCAGAAGTCACTTCTGGATTGCGACATGAGTAAGCTTGAGGCCCATCAGTTTAAATGTCACGATTTGTTGATAAAGGGTGATTGATGGAAGTAAACTCAGAACAATATCGTTCTAACTTAGAAAATAGGCTAGGCATGCACAAGAAGATGAGGTATTGATTCAATTTCGGGCAATGAGTTGTAATAAGGGTGAGTAGGAGGAAGACTTCTGTGAGGAGATGTGAAGGGATGCTGTAGGCATCAGGCTTCCAACAACTTGTAGAAGAAAACTTTGAACACAAGAGCCTCTTATATTCAAAAGCGAAAACACTAAAAGAACGTAACATAATTATAATAAATCCTTTATCATAACACAGTCACGACGATTCATGTGAATCATTCAGTCATGAACTCTTTCAATATGAGATCGAAACAAGATGAAAAAGAGATTTTCCTTACATTAAACAAGGAAATTTCATATACAAATACATAGCCTAGAAAACTAGTGCTTCATTAAAACATTACGGTCGGGAGCTCTGGTCTACCATCCATCCCTACAAAAATACAAAATTTGAGTATATATACTCAGAGCAACTCGCCACCTTGGCAGCAGGAGGGTATATGAAACATTAAAATCCAACCTAGCATGTGCAGGCTCCTCTGGTTAGACGAGGGCATCAGATCGGCATGGCTTCTTAGGAAAACCTGCACATAGGATGATCTTGGGCAGGCTGCCTACCAGAACTTCCATGCCTTACATTTAAGGAGTGAGGCGAGGTTTCAACCACCTCCTCCTACCTTTATTTACCTCTAGCAGGGATCAAGATCGAGGCCGAGTTGAATTGGCACCTAGAGAATGCGACGATGCCTCCTGCAGCTAAACTCGATGCTTCGACCCTTTAACCAACTCTTTCTATCACCCCAAGTGACCACGGGCCGTGACCCTGCGCCTATCTTCAAAAGTGATTTTCACATTTCGGGTTTCGACGATTCCCGATGTAGTGGAGGAGAGACCCCTTGTCTTTCAAAGTCCCAGTAGCTGGAATGATGAAACGACTCCTGGGGGATTTTACATTTTGCGTTTTGGGTTTCGGCGATTCCCGATGCAATGGAGGAGCGACCCCTTGTCTTTCAAAGTCTCGATAGCTGGAATGCCGAAATGGCTCCTGGGGGGATTTTACATTTCACGTTTCGGGTTTCAATGATTACCAATGCAGTGGAGGAGAGACCCCTTGTCTTTTAAAGTCCTGGTAGCCGAAATGCCAAAATGACTCCTGGGGGGCTTTTACATTTCGCGTTTCGGGGTTTCCCGATGCAGTGGAAGAGAGACCCCCTATCTTTTGAAGTTCCGGTAGCCGAAATGATTACCGAGCCTGATCAGGCGCCATGTAGCCGAAATCGCGAACGATCATTTCGTGACCTTGGCCACAAGAGATGATCCCATGCGCTAAGCCTCATGCAACTCTGCGACTCAAGCTTACCCGATGACCGTCGATCTGCTCCATCTATGGATCATCGCCATTGAAAAACAAAATGCCCGCTCGCTTGATTTTAAGCTCGAAATGGACTTCTTCCGTGTGTTGTGCTTGGTGCTCATGACTGTGGCCTTTGAATACAATGCATTTGATGGGTTTTTAAAACCCCATTTCTACGCATCTACACCAAGGGCCTAAAATCGGAGAGAAACACCCTCCTCGCAAGAATTGGCGCTAACAAAAGTCATACAAGATATATATTTCTGGTCATCAGAAAGTTGAGATTATCCGAGATGTCACCTTCGATGAGAGTGAAAATTTCAACAAATCAAAACAAGACTGTGAAAAATAGGTTCTTGAGGAGGAGAATGAAGTTACTAGAGTTCCAGAGGTAGAAGCAGTTGAACTAGAGGAAGGCATTCATGAGGATAATGACATGGCAGAACTTAAGAGGCCAACAGAGATGGCTTCTCGCAAGAGAAGAAAATCTTGGGCATAGGAGCTCATCAGAGATGCAAAAATATATGGTGCCCTAGAAAAATATCTCAGGGAAAGTAAGAAGACGAAACCATATTCTAGCTATGTGGCATGTTTGTTTGATATCATGGATGCAAAAATGTCCAGTTATGAAGAGGCTGCAGAAAAGAGGGTATGGAAGGATTCCATGGGGGATGGATATTAGTCCATAGTAAATAATGATGTATGGGATGTGGTCCCCAGATTGAAGGAGAAATCAGTAGTAAGTTCAAAATGGATCTACAAAATGAAACATGCAACTAATGGTAGTATTGAAAAGTATAAGGCTATATTTGTGGCTCGAGGATTCTCTCAGAAGGAGGGAATTGAATATGAGGAGACATTTGCTCCCATGGTGAGATATACCTCGATAAAGACTATAATTTATTTGTCCATAATAATGAAATGGAAGGTGTATCAGATGGATGTGAAGATATCCTTCTTGAATGGTGAAATAAAAGAGGAAGTATATGTGGAGAAACCATAAGGGTTCGAGGTACATGACAGGGAGACGCATGTGTGCAGATTGAAGAAGGATTTATATGGATTAAATCAGGCACCCAGAGCATGGTGTTGACGATTAAAATTGCAACGATGAATTCCACTCGCAAAGGATTTCTAAACTCTATTATTTATTTATGATAATAATATTTAACTAGTAGGTGGGACCTCCTTGTAGACTAGAGGCACAAAGATAGACATGTTACGCTTATATGTTGCTGTTGTTATGATATTTCCTACACAGTCCTATACTTTTGACGATGCAGTCTTGGTCTCATTTGATATGATAAATGGGTGGTTGATGCATTGTGGCTAAATGCTGTTGATATTTACTTGCAATACTAGGCATTTCTATGGTGATGAGAATTATATTGTTACATGTGCTATGTTATGTTATGTTATAACATTGGTTACTAATCCATATATAATTTATGAAAAGGATAATTAAATGGGAGATATCTCAAAACAAAGAGGAAAAGGAACTATGGATAAGTCCCAAGGCCATGGTAAAAGATTACATAGAAACTTCAAATGAATATATAAGTTGATACAAGTGGTGGACCTAGCTATTATACTATGTGATTTTGTTTAAAAGATTAAATAGAGGCACATATGGTAATGTTAATACATGATTATTTTTGAATTTATGGCATAAAGTTAACGTATAAGTTATATGTCTCGGGTGGCGCACTATGCAATTGATATGGTATCGAATTTATACAAAGGATATGGCATTGAATTTGGGATTGGATATGGTTTGATGATAATGGTGGATGTTATGTTAGTGGGCTGGCTCGTACATGGAATTGATGGGGCCAGGTGCTAAAGCGACATGCATTTACTGCACATCACTCCAAACCTCCCTTGAGCCTGTCACCCTAGCATAGTTGCATTGTTGCTCTGTTGGTTGTGGAAGCTCCGCGTTTTCAGGATTGGAAGGGGAAAGCTCGACCAATTCATAATTGAAGCGATCTTCTCATAGGTATGGCTCTTAGATTTCCATCCATGATGGACTCTCTGTATTATGAATCAAATGGTGGCTCAAGATTGCATGGGTTCTGTGTTTTCTTGAGTTTTTGACTGAGTGTAAATATTGTGTTTTGGGTTCTCTGTGATTACTGCGAAATGTTGGCATTTGTAAGCAAAGTAATGGGTGTTATTGATTATAAATTTTTTGCATTAGTTATTGACTCGACCAACTTGGGTTTTTATGATGGTTCTCTGTGAAATAATGGTAACAGTGGTGAAACAAGCTCTGTGTTTTATGTTTGAGGGGTTTTAACCACCATTCTGTGTATCAGTTGTTGTTAACTCTTTTCCCCTCTCGGTCGTTTTTGTTATTCTTGATCTAAGTTTCAATTTTCGACAGGGGTATGGTTATTTTTTCTAAGCCCCAAGATATTGTTGATGACTAGTTCTTTACTGTCATTTCACTGAAATCTTTCCATAAGTCCAATAATGGGTTGCCCCAAATGTTTAATGTAGTACTGTGTATGTATTGAATGGATACGAGTTGCAGAGAGTTTTCACACCCACTCCTCTCATCTCTTCTATAATTACGACTATTATGTTGTGTGGCTTCACTGCCAATTATTTTCGAAATTTATCGACCTCCTAGGTGTTGGAAAGAGACATGGTCTCTCTGTGTTTTGAGTTCCATTCATTGTTTAAATTAACCCTCGTTCCTCTCTGCAAAAAGTTAGAGGCATCCGTGTGTGCTTGGTTTGTTTAGCTCAAATTGCTTTATTCTCCACTTGGGCATTCTCTTATGGTTCTGTAAAAATATTGGGGTTATAGGTTGAAGGAATGCATTGTTTTTAAAGAGCATAGATCTCTATTCGTTCAAGATTATATTTTTGGCATGTGGTTGTTACTCTGTGGTAAATGGATGAGGACATAAAAGACCATGAGCTCTCTGTGCTTTTTTTTAAGACAAGCATAATTTCATTGCCTCTCTGCATTTAATTTCTAAAGAGCCTGACTTGGAGTCTGACTTGCTTCTACCTTCCTCAGGAACCTCCTGGGGTTTGTCAAGATTTTGGGTTTAATGATTGTGGAAATTTTAAAGGCACGAGCTCCCTCGCTTCAAAAACCATCTCTTGGTCGAATCTTTGTGTGTCTTCCCTATGATGAATTCATTTGAACAAAAAGGAAAAATATGGTTACCTATCTCCTAAGAGATTCCCTTCTACTCGATTATGGTCTTTATTACTATGTTTAATCCTAACATGATCATGATTTCATTTAAGTTAAGAAGGAACCTGTGTGAGTGATTATGTCACCAAGTGATGTAGGAGCATCGTCAGTAGACAAACGAGCGTGAA
This sequence comes from Picea engelmannii, assembly GCA_009831015.1. Lineage (NCBI taxonomy): Eukaryota > Viridiplantae > Streptophyta > Pinopsida > Pinales > Pinaceae > Picea > Picea engelmannii. Next base: position 112,952 of record ML784765.1, on the reverse strand, counting down.
GGAAGAAGACGGCTGGAAAAGCACCAACACACATTTTTGAAATGTTTTTGAAGCATTAATGTAATGGTTATAGGGAAGCATACTTGCATATTGTAAACATATCATGAGCGATTCACTCTCATCTGTAGAATGTAGAGGCATTTATGCATAGTTAATGAAAGTAGGTAGATTTGAATTGTAGATTAGACAGTTAAGAAGAGCAGGAGGGAAAATGGATATAGACACCCTCATCTTTGTATTATTGTATCATTAGAACATTAGAATAGAGCTGTAGAGAAGAACCCATGTACAAAATCACTTGAGTTACTATATGAAGCTTTGAATCAGATTTCATGGTGTTATGATGTTCACTGTTTACATATGCTGAATGGTATGCTTATGGTTGTTCTATTCCCTCTGTTATGCATTTTTTATGAGGCTATGCTGTGTATGTATGATTTCATGTTGAATGTTTGAAGTATGAGAGAAGAAAGAGAATGAGTTTCAATTGTTTCTCTTCTTGAGAGAGAGTTCTTACAAGGAGTGCAGTGAAACGTCCGCAAGGTGTGAATTGACAAGGATTTCAGAGTTTATCTCTGGAAGCTCAGGAGGGATACTGCTTTTCTCATTACAGCAGAAGTGCATGTGGAGCACACAAGCCGTGCAAGGTGTGCGCAGGCTAGTCGAGGCCTTAGAATTCATCAACTAAGGTTGAAAGAGGAAGGACTGCTGTCGCAGAAAGTGCACAGAGTTAGGAGGTCACATACCCAGGAGTATTTGAAAGTCTGTCACAAGGAATGCGTGCAGGAGTCCTTTCGAGACTTGAGTTGCAAGTGAAAGCTCAGGAGGGTTAGTGCCTTCAAAGTTTTAAAAAGAAGGAGATGGAGCGAAGTCACTTTGCAGAAGCCGAGTTCGGACGAGGAACACTGGTTCACTTCGCAAAAGCTGTTAAGGAGGGACCGAGCGGTTGAAATCCTCTGTGGAGAGCTCATGAAGTCGCGAGGACCATAGAATCTAGAGAAGCTGCAAGGTGGATAGAGGTTGGACGAACTCATCCTTTTGGGTTCAAGAATCAACGAGGACCATTGATTGTGGTCAGGTTGAGCATTGGATCATTTCTCGAACTTGGGGTTTGTGAGTTTGGAGGTGGAAGACCAAACCCTTGGAGTCGCGAAGTTCCGAGTTGCGAGAAGCGGAGGAAGAGATCCAGGCCATTGGATCTGAACAAGCAGGAACAACCGTGGGATCAGAAACCTCTTCGCTATATCACGTATCGGGGTTTCGGAGGTTGGGAGGAGTCAGTTTCAACTGCAGGAGTTACGAAGTGGTGAGATCCGAGAGATCGTGTGAATGCGTGGCACATCTGTCAGGTGGGGACTATAAGGGTGACAGGTGGCATGTACTCACGCATTGAGGGGTCAACCCATAGTTTCCCTATCGCATCTCAATATTTATCAAAGGAGGAGCATGAAGACTCTACACTTCAACTCGTGAGATTGCGAGTTACGAGAAGTATTCAAAGGGAAGTCAACTATCGCATCTCAGAGTTTCACAAGGGGAGAGCGCCAAGGTTCGATACTCCAACTCACGAGGTCACGAAGTTGCGAGAAGTGATAGTGTTTATCCCTAGCCAACGGTCATGCGTGGTGGGCGCTAACAAAGAATGAGCTATACCCATATCGTGATCTCAGGCATCGGAGCTTGGAAAAAGAGAAGTTGAGGGGCTTCGACTTGCAAACTTCCAAGTTGCGAGAGATGTCTGTGTAAGGACTAGATCGTGGTCATATAGAAGTGTAAGGCTCACCCTGGAGTCAATCTACATAGGGTGAGTTTTACAAAGGACCTGTGGATTCGTTCGACATTCCAACAAGAAACAAACGAGCCGCTTCGGCTCAAGGGAATCTTGGAACGATCCTGAGTGGATCTCGGCCCGAGGGTTTGGGGGGGGTCTGCATCACCAAGCATGATCATGATTATGTCAAAGTTTAAAAGAGATACTTGTGTGGCAATATCGTTCTGTTCTCTTTATACATCATATGGTTCTATGGGTCATTCCTTTTAAAAGGAAGTCTGTATATATTGATGCACACTGAGATCAGGCTCAGGGTTACATTTTTTTTTTTGATTGTTGTTGTCGATTCAAGACTATGCCAATTATATTGTCGAAGACTTGTGTGTATGATAGGCTCATTAAATGTTCCTTGGTTCTATCCAGATTTAAAAGGAACTTGTGGGTAATTAAATCGGGCCTTATTTTTGTTAGATGAAAATGACTGTTGATTGTTTGTCTTGGGTTTATTATTGTTTGATTGCCAAGGATGAATGTTGGACATAGATAACAGGGATCACTGTGCTAATTTTGTTTATTTTAAAAATAAGAGATCAACGTTAGCACATACAATACTATGGAATTGGAAATATTTTCATAGTCATTATATAAATGCACAGATTGGTATAAATGGAAGATTTCTAGGAAATTAAATTTTTTTATTGAGACAACAAGCAATTTGTATGAAATTGAGGAAAAATGAATGTTTTGGTCTTGGAAGTGGATGCTTTTGGATTGAATTTAAAACATAGTTATGATAGTTGATTGATTTAATTTATTTTATGAACAATATCCATTAATTCCCTCTCATTTTCTCACTTTTTTTCTCATTATAAATCCCCTCACGATCCCCAATTCATTTTGCACGCCCTGTTCACTAAAATTAAATTAAAACTCTGTATGACAGTGATAAGAAAAATGACACATAGATAGATGGAAGCTGATATGTTTTGGTATTGTTGCACAATCAGTTGTTTAAGGAATTGTCGATCAGTAATCATATTCTTACTCCCTGTCATTATATCACTTTTTCGCTCAATACAATTCCCCCATATATCCCATGAACCCTATTTCACCCCCTGCTCATTTGAAAATTATTAAATAAATTTTATGGATTGGATTGCATGGTTCTGATGTTGATTGCTGAGCCAAAATTTTCTTCATATTAAGAGAATGTCATGTATGGTTTGTTAAGAGCTAGTTGATAATAGTTGCTGAATATAGGATGATCTTCTTTAGCAGAGGAAGTCATGGTCAAAAAAATAGGGGCAGAGGAAAATGGAACATCGATCCTAGAAGGCCCAGATTCTCAATACATTTCAATTTCGATCCTCAAGAGTTAAACCATCTCTTTCAAGCTGGATTTTTCAATTGGATTGGAAAAGGGTGAGTCCATCCTAGGCCAAAGAGGCCTCCCTTCTAGCCCCAACATGTTCCTGATATCCCTGTGCCCCCTCATGTATCTTTGCAACTTGAAGTTCCCGAGAATGATGGATGGCATGATATTGTTCACCCAACAGTCTCCCTCCATCATGGCTAGCCAAATTTGTCATTAACTCCTCCTCCTCCACCTGTTAACCCAAATGTTCAGATTTCCCTTGCACACTCACCTATAAATTCCTCTCATGCAAGAAAAAGACTCAAAACCGAGGCCCACCATGTGCATGATAAGGGTAAAGCTACTGCTTCTCCCTCCTCTCCTTCAAGTGACTCAGCCAAGTCAGTATCATCCCATATGCACTTGAGATATGACTGCTCCCATGTCATTAGTGAGATCAAGCCTAAAGGTTCCACCCAACCTAAGGCTAATTCAGGAAAGTCAAAAGGGGATAGCAACAACAAAGGAAAAATTGCCTCTCAAAGTGGAAAATATGGTTTTTGATTATGTGTTATTATTGATTTATTGAGCACAGTGGACTGTTGAAAGTTTTGGACAACAAACTATTTTTGGATATTGTGGATATTTACATGTTTGGATATAATTTGAAATATTTATGATATTTAAATTTCAAATTGTGGAAAAAAATTATGGGAGCCACATGGAGGCATGTGTTTGATTGTTTGTCTAATTATGTTTATTTTGTTAAGAAATACAAGGGAGTCACAAGGGGTCCAACCTACTAGTTATTATTTAATAAAAAGACCCTTAATTATTATTATTATTATTTCCTCCCCTAAACTAAAACTTAGTTAAGTTTTAGTTAACTTAACTAAATGAGGTAGTTGAACTACTTCAACTAATTTGGAATGCATAAAAGCCAAATGAGAATGAAGAACAAGGGGAGAATAGAAGGAGAAAGCATCTCAGGTTTTCTCTGGAGTTTTATTGAGATAGTTCAGTTTTCATTCATTCTTCAATCCATTAAAAGCCTAATTCTCTTTTATGACACCAGGGTTCTATTGTAGACAACAAGGTTCAAAGCTGAACCATATCATTCAAATGATTGTTTTAGAGGTGTTGATATATCTTTGATAGTATGTGTATACTTGTCTGTTTATGAATTAAATTTCATGACTGATAAAGGATATTGTGCAGAGTCAAGTGGGCAACAGTTTGTGGCAAGCTGATCCAAATTTTAAAGTTCATTTTTTACTTCTTGTCAGAGTCCTTTTGTGTGGTTTTCATCAGGGATATCTAAGTTTGACCTTGGTCCATGCCCCCACAAGCATTTTTGTAAAGAGAACGATTATTTTGATTTCTTGGAATGAAATAAATCATTTGCTATTCTATCTCATATGTGTAAATATGTGACTTGGTATTTTTTCTTTTGATCTGCATGTTTACTTTTTGCAATCTGTTATATTCAGGAAATTATATAAAAATGTTATATTTTGCAACAATATTTTATTTAAAAAAATCATCCTAAGCCCTCATAATTAATACTTGTGGATTGGGAAACACTTTTTGAGGCTATAAACATAGGGTAATATTCCCGACTATCTTTCCTTAGCCAAGAAAGATTTAAAAATGTTTGAGTAAGATAAATTCATATCTTTTCCTCAAAATTTATTTGGTGACCATAATGGGGAGATCTTCAATATCTCTCTGGTTGATTGTATGCTTGATCATCATTGAATATATTTATATTTCTGATATTGATTCTTTGACTATTTCTTTTCTTCATGACTGTATTTGTTGCAAGGCAACCCAATATTGAGCCTGGTCTTAAAGATCATACCGACACTTCTTTAACGTTGTTTAATACCATCTTAGAGACCGCTAATACCCGGGTTGAGCTTGAACGCTCATGGGAAACGATTGAACAAGACATAAGTGTCCAAGAACGTTGGGAAGCTAGGAAAAGACAACCTAAGAATCAACCACAATTTTTCTTTTTCCTACAGTTTTAATCTTCTTTTTAGGTCCTTAAACCCTCACATCTCTAGGAGAAGAAGAGGTTTATCACCTAAGATTAATTCTATTGCTGGAATAGGAAGAAGAAACGTTGTTTTGTCAACCAAACAAAGCACTCTAAGGAGAAATTTGTCTGATTAAACCAATTCATCTTTCTCTCCCTTACCTATCGTTCAGAAGATGGCATCTAGTGGTGGCTCTGGTGGCACTAGAGGTGCTTATTCATCTCAAAATTCGACCTCGTCAGTGATTGGTAGCTTGTATAGTCATCAAGTCCCTATCCAATCTTTAGGGATAAGCTTGGTGTGGCCCCTCTTTAGAGGGAGTGACAAGGTACAGATGCATTTCGAGGTAGTGGATGTCCTGGGGACATGTTTTATCTATTTGAGAGCTACCCATAGGCCTTGGATGCATTGGATGTGAAGTAACAGGGGTGCACATGATGAGGTACATATGCATTGCGGGGTAGTGGATGTAATGGTGACATTTTGAAGCTATTTGAGAGCTACCCATAGGCCTTGGATGGTTTGGATTTGAATTCATGTTGTACTATGGATATCCGATGATGTATAGATTCATATGTTCAACAATCAATGGTCATGAGTGTTAAAAATAATAGGTGTGCTCGTTTAACCATAGACAATATAGAAATATTATCATACAACCATAGACCGAAGCCACCCCCGAGCACCTTAACCTTGACAGAGAGAACAATTTTGGAAGAAAACCTTAGATCCAAAAGCCAATAAAGGTAGTGTACCACTCTCCAGAGATACCATACCTAGCAGAAAGTCCAAACCATAACCAAGAGAAAGTCCAAGACTAAAAACAAAAATACTAGTTGCAGTAATTGCAACTGCAACTACTCTCCAAACTTGCACACTTACTAAATTTCTGCAGTTGTGAGCTGTGTGTGTCCAAATGAGATCCAACATCTTGTATTCATACTACTCTTCCTTATTTGTCTGGGCTGACTTCTCTTTATGGAGGCTAAAAAATCATTATTAATTATTTTCTTTAGTCTAATTTTCTTCTAGGGTTATGTCCAATGCTTTAGGGTTTCTTCTTGATTCCTGGAATATTATATTCTTGTTAGGGTTACACGTGGAGGTTTAATACCTCCAAAAAATACCATGATATCAAAACTCCCTCCTAAATAGGGAGGTATTGAAAGAAATGGCCTTGAGCACAAACATACCATTCGACCGATAGCATCATCATAGCCACACATGTTATCTCATGATTAAATCATGAGCACCATCATCACTATCAATATCATCTGATAGCATCAAATGCATCATCTCTCGAAACCATACTCCATCTGAGTAATTAGGCATGATGTTGAATAAGTCAGTCACTCCATAGAGTGGTACAAAAACTATTATTCTAATACAGACATATGTCCTAGAAGAATAACTATTCCAACAGATGTTGGAAGCCATGCCATGGGATATAAAGACTATTCTTCTAATATAGACATACATCCTAGAATAATAAATGTCCTGTACCATTTTTCACCTGGAGAATATCTGTCCACCAACACATTCACTATCCATACAACTGGTAATAATTTCCAACACTACTGATAGTTTTCATGGAAATCATAACAATGAAATTCAATAGAACACAATTGTGTCTATCCATAGTAGTACACAACTACTATCCAGTGGTACACAACCACACCAAGTAGCACACGACTATTTAACCAGTGACACATAGTCACAACCAGTGGAACACATCCACCATAGTGGCATACAACTACTGTCCAGAGACATACAGTCTCCACAGTAATCATATCATCTGATATCAACCTGCATAACAATATCATGATAAAAACTGAGTCATCTAGGTCGTTCTTCCACTCACATCTGTGAGATCTGGAAGAGCATCTTCCCTCAGGAGGTAAAACATAAGCCATGGGCTATCTGGACTATTCTTCTCAAGCATAGAAGAATAAATTTTCCCAATCTCTAAGCTTGGACCATTCACCTAACCGGGCCATTCCTCCAACACTAATCATAGTGCAATCTGAAGAGAATGAGTCTGCCCTAGGGAATGTCTATCCTTGATTGATGAATATGGACCATTCACCTAACTAGGCCATTCCTATGACACTAATCATAGTGAAACATGGATAGAATGAGTCTTCCCTAGGGAATGAATGTCTGGAACATTTCCTAATGGAAATGACTATCCTGCACCAACCTCCAAAATGAACCATTCTTCGAAACTGCTCACAACTATGAACTTCAAAAGAATGACTGCCAGATGAGGAAGACCATTCTACTTGACCACTACTCAGAGTGACTGCCAAGAAGAATGAATTTCCTATACCATTCCCCCACACTGGACACAAGGTGAATTGATATCTATGGTACATCAACAGTCTATCAGACCATTTGCATTACGAAAATGACTGTTCGATCTGGACCATTTTCCGAACTGGAAAATGCCTGTCTGTCATAAATATCAAACCACTTTCCGAAATGGAAAGGAACTTCTCATCCTGGACCATTTTCAAACTAAAAAAAGACTATCCATAAATCAATAACATATCAGTGCTCCCTCCCAAATTGGGAGTAATCTCTTCCTTTTTCAATAAGGAATTCGTCTCCACGAGCCCCAACTTTTTTCTTGAGTACGCAAACTTTTCATCTTGGACAAAGGATTTACCAAAATATCTACTATCTACTCATCCGTGGAGATATATTGGAGAACCATTTCTGTTTTCTGGACTTCATCACGAAGAATATAATGCTTGATCTCAATGTACTTCAGTTTGTCATGGAACACTGGTTTTATTTGAAGGCTTCATATAGCTATGATCATTACAATATATCATGGTCGAATTCAACACTTCTGTTTCCTGCTAGCTCATGACATTATGACAAGGCTCAAACTGAAACATATCCAAGTAGCACTTCTTCTGTCATCATGAGAGTTTTCCATGGATTAACAATCCATCATCCCAGACTTCTGAGTAACTATTCTGATACACTATCTCTGTCATAGAAATTTTTCACCACACTTCTGTTGTATATGGGATACTCTGCATCAAGTTGTTTGAATCCATACAAGGTATTCTTATATCTGCATACATGGGTCTGTTTCTAGTATAAGCTTCATTCTCACTTGCTTTATTGGGAAGAACAATATTTTACATGTAAATTCCAATCCATGGATACTACAAGAGGTATATATGGTTGACTGAAACAAGCTATTGTCATAGTATTCTCCCTCCTTTTGGAAGAAACTATGAGTCTTGGAATGCTTTCATTCATAAGTCTTTTTCACATTTTCTTACTTACATTGTTCTTTATCATAATTTCCATTTCTTCTGCTTCTTAGTGGGTTCAAACCAAGTTGGTAATATTGTGATTATCGGTATAATAAATGGTTGTTCTTGATTTTATTTCTTTCTTGGAATATTCATGTTCTTCCTCATGTCTCTCTTTAGCTCTTGGGTCCATGGATTGTTCTATATTCCCTAAAGATTCCAACTTCTTCCTTTCATCATAGAATCATGAATGTAGATGGGCAACCAAGGATACTTTAAGGCTTATTTTAGAAGAATACTTCTTCTAGAGTCAAACTGAACACATGTTGCTTATCATGGATTCTACTTTCAATTGGAACATGGACATATAATTCATAATACTCAATGGATAATATCATTTAGGATTATCTCCCTCCCAATCCTTTCTTCATGCATGAATGCATGATATTATTTTGTAATTCTGTAATCATCTCCCTCCATCTAAGAGAGTCCATGCTTAAGTCTGCATCCTTATTGCCTTCTGCAAAGTGTCACAAGTATTTTTCTAATTTCCTTTTGATTGCTGACTTCTTTATGTTTTGACTTCTTCTGGGTCTCTTCAAGTTTGATTCTGATTTCAGCTTATCTGACAGTTGTTGCTTATATAATAGCTTCCACAGGAATTGTTACCAAGGGTTGTCAATGTACTTCATCTTTTCATGTGTATTGCTTGACTTGTAGTCATCGTGATAGCAATCCTTATCTTGTTATTCTTCCATAGGTATTGTTTCACTTGAACATCTTATCTTCTAAGAAATAAATATGCAAGACATGTACATAAACTATGTAAACATGGTATGTACAAGAAATTTGAAGAATATTGTCACCTTGACTTAGAATAAGAAGTCTATTTTATCATGCTTGTCCTTCTTTGAGGGTTCCCTTTCTTCGACAATTGATGCTTCATCTGTTTCCTTCCTTAAGCCAAACTTCCTCTTATTTATGAAATTCTTGAATTTCGCCGTGAAGGCTTGATCATTGTATTTCTTTTGGGATTTCTCTTTTGGGATAATCCTTGATTCTTCTTGTGCACAACAAGTACAAAGTTCTTCAAATGTGAGATACTCCTTTATTGTATTCATGCTTGCGAAAAATGCATCCCATGTATTGGGAAGGCTGTTGAGTACTATATTCACTAGTTCCTTGAAATGATTTCTTCAATATATTGTAGTTGATATCTTAACTGAGATATTCTCACAAAGTATTATGTTATTATTTTATCATCATTCATTTTCATGTCATGAAGCCCATTCTTCAGAATCATTACTTGTCCAATGTTTCTGACTGAGAAGAGATTAGTTAGGGCATCGTACATTTTCTTAGATTAGTCAAGATGAGAGATGTAGGGTATCACGTGGTCTTTTACAGAGTCCACTATGCTACTGTTGTCAGTGGGAAATCCCCCTACGGACTAGAACTTAGGGTTTTAATCATGCATGCAGAAAAGACCTAAAGATTCCTACTTTTTACCATCATCCCAGACCTAATAACAACTACATAGTTAAGAAGATCAAGTGAACATACCTTATTTATGTAGTTTTGATATTGATCCCTCTTCACTCTTGGTCTCTCTTTGACTGCAACTCTCCTCCCAAGGCTGACCTTCATTCATAAAAGAAAAACAAAGAAATCCACATGCATTTGATCTACAGGTTAATGGGTTAGAGATTTAATCAACATGTACGCAATAAACAATGAAAACCTCATATGTGTTGGGTATGTGTTATATTCTTTGCATGTGTGTGTGTGTGTGGGTGCATCAGATATGACAACTACGT
>ML784765.1:78424-94440 GCA_009831015.1 Picea engelmannii | reverse complement strand
GGCCGAGTGTTGTAACCATGCTCTGATACCACTTTGTAACACACCCACTATCATAATTTTAAAAACTTTGGATTAATCTCCCACAAGTGAGAAATCTCCAGAAAACCGGCATTTGCGAAATGCCAACCCCTGGTTAAATATCGAGATTCGGGGTTTACGGTGCCGCGGTGCACACATACTCGGAACTCTCGATCCTCCGATCCCCGATGTGCTCCTAGCGTATTGGCTTTCCAGGCTAAGTCCTGGTCAATATGACCACAAGGTTCACAAGACCACAGTCTTAAGTTCTTGTCGGGGTTTGGCGCCTCTCAATGTTATGGTGCATGAGTCCCTTGGGCTCTCGATGCACCTTTACACTGGCTAGCCCCCTTGGCTATACCAGGGTCCATGTGACCACTTACCATATGTCCGCGGATCTATAGCTACCCATCGGGGTTTCAGGGTTTATGATGTCGCGATGCACAAGCCTTCGTAAATTCCGATTCCCCGATCCCTGATGCCACCTGGTGTGAACTCATGGCCAGGCTTGATCTTCCGACATTTGTCCCTTATTCCAGCGCCTATGGCCCATACTCCTTATGATGGTGTGGAGTGACACTTGTCCTCCACTGGAGTGCTATAACTAGGGGACCGTCGCGTTTCAGGATTTCGCGATTCCTCCTGTCGTGAGTTTCTTGTCATCGAGGATCCCGAATTGCCGAACCTCGAACCCTCGGGGTCTTCTGACACGCGTCCTCATCATGAATGGCTCAGATCTCATCGGGAAATCGCGGGTCGCGATATACTGATGCACAACTTCTATACCATCGAAACTCCGATGAACAAAACTCCGAAGGCACCCGATCCTTTGCCACCTGTCCTTGCGGACGAACGACCCGGATTGATTCTCGGGGTTTCGGGACTTATGAGGTCTTGGTTCTCATGGCCTCGAGAACTCCGATAGCGCCTTAATCTCCGACACCTGTCCCTCAGATGGACGAATCAGATCCTATCGGTAAATCGCGGATCGCGATTCTGGATGGCAAGAGTTCTATGCATTCAAAAACCCCGATATGCCGAACTCCGACTCTCTGGGATCCTCTGCCACGTGTCCCTGCTGTTTGGTGGCTCAGATCTTGTCGGGGTTTTCACTTGGATTTCCCTGAGTACTTGTCCACGGGAATGTCGATTCCCCGATGACAATTATCTCGATTTCCCCTCCGGATCTCCTGACACACGTCGCGCATAATGGACGGTCTAGATTCAATCGGGAAATCGTGTATCGCGATTTCATTGTGCAACGGTTCTATACTCCTAAAATCCCCGATGAGTGAAATCCCAATGACTCCCAGAACACCGACATGTGTCCTGCCGAGATCAACGGCTAGGACTCTCCCTCTGCACACTAGGGTTTAGCTCCGGTGCAACTCTTCCCGATCCAACGGTTTATGGGATTTCTACTCCAGATCTAATGGCTCAAATCACTCCCTTGCGCGTCTACCCCTGCGCTTAACCCCCGCGCAGCTTCTCCGGATCCAACGACTGTCGGGTAATGTGAACCGAGATCTAACGGTCCAGATTCATTCTTTTGGGTTTTGGGATTTACGATCCCAATTTCTCGTTGCTCACGATGAGAGAGGGAAAGGCATGTAACGCCTGTGTTACTTTCATCAATCTAATGGTTGTGAATGACTATGGTTCACTCCGACGAGATCTCATCCGTCGGCTTATTCATCGCACCACACTACTGTCTTGGACATAAATAGGATCGTTCCTCCTCGTACAGGGTTAATAAGGCCTGTGCGTTCGAGTTCTTGTTCTGGGTTCTTAGTGGACCTTTCCAGGGGGGGGAAGTCTCAGTGAGGAGGTCCCTACCGGGGTGTTCCCAAAAGCAGATAAAAGAAGACAACTTTCCAAGGAGAGCGGGGTATGATTAGGTTCATTCGTCAGTGTAAATCGAGCACGGCTTCCTCGGTGTTAAGCATATATCAACTCGTTCCTATCAAACATTATGCGATCACTATCATACTGCAAATCCTTTACAATTTCATAGTTTTGTGAGCTAATATCTATTCCTTATCAGCGATTACTACACAGACATTACTACACACGAATATATGTACAAATCCACAAGTCTATGAACACACGTGACAACATATAAATTCAAGATGCAGTATAAGCAAAACACTTATCAGAAATAAGTTCAGCAATGAAAGCAACCGCTGAGAGGGGTGCTCGTTTCCACCCAACCGTAGGCGTAGTGACTCCTAATGGATTTACCACTAGCCACCCCTGAGCTAAGACCACGATGTTCTAAGAACTGCGTCTCTCTGTCTGCCAGTGGCCAGGAGCCAAGGTTGCAATCCTTCCTCTCTGTGATCACTCACTCTGCATAGAATTTTTCCAGAGTTCCCCTAGCGTCTGCCCTGTCAATCATTCCATCCATACGCCTTATCCTCTTGCGAGGTTACGTGTGGCACGATTACCCGTGCACTGGTCAGTCATGATGGCTCTACGGACAGGCGGTTCACCTCCCCATCCCTCATCAAGCCATCAACCTACCAGCCTGCAAGGCATTTATTTTAGGGCTAGCGAGCCGCTTTTGGTTCTCCAGGCCAGTGGAGTCCAAATACGGTGTTTTATTCTTGGTGGAAGTTAACACCCCTTTTTCAAGGTGCCCTCCACCACCATCGTGGTCTCTTTTCCGCACATCCCCTCTCAGCAGTCCTGCAATATAATTTCATAATGTTATTTACATTCATCGACCTTCTTCATAAGGTCCACTCACATCATTCATTCACAGTTTCACCATGCTTTAGTATGGTATTTCCTGTATTAGGATTAATTACAAATTTGTGGGAAACAGGGTGTTACATGGTACAACAAGCAGTGATATTAGACTGTGACAGTTAGAGTGAAATATTCCTGGCAAAGAACCCAGCTTAGCATTTGAAGACAAAGCATATTGATGTTCAATATCACTTTGTGAGAGACATGGTTGAGGAAAAGAAGGTGTTGCTGGAAAAGGTTGACACTTTGAAGAATGCTGTAGATTCATTGAAAAAGTCTGTGAGCACAGAAAAGTTCTCTTGGTGTAGAGTAACAATGGGCATTGTTGCCCTGTATTGTTGACTATATAATCCCCTGGACCCCTGGATGCAAAGAAAAAAACAAGTGGGAGAATGTTCGGTATGTGTTATATTCTTTGCATGCGTGTGTGTGTGGGTGCGTTAGATACGACAACTGCATCTGACGATCCCTTCACCTAGAGCTCTACCGTGTGCACCGGGCTCTTTCCTAGGGGGGTCCCAGGGGGGGGCAGGTATGTTTTTTGGGCGGTTTTTGCTATTTTTAGCGGATTTTGCTATTTTTAGCTGATTTGTAAATTAATCCCGGAGTAAGGGATTAGGGTTTTGGTATCTATGGAATACCTAAAAACATTGTATATATTGTATGGAGAATGGTGAAATTTGATATAATGAAAATAAGAAAGGTTTACCCGGTTGAGGGTTTCCGGTAAAAATCTCTGTGTACTCTGTGTATGAGCCATTGATTAATTTTTGTATTGCTTAAGAATCTATATGCATTGCTTTACTTCGTAGGTTTAAAACTTACAATATGGTGGGACGAGAAAAGTACTTCTTTATTATTAACTTCACTAAAGAAACTTACAATGATGAAGCTAACCACTGCTCCACAAATCTGGTCCTGGGATCCTCTTTTACTGTGCACCAACTGCTAACACACTTGTTTCTCTTCTTCATTGAAATCACAAAATGGTTGCAGAATCTTGGGCAAAGGGGAATACGAATTCAGGTAGAGTTTCTTTACTATGTTTTTCCTCCTTTCAAATGAGACCCTTACCCCTTCTTTTATAGGCTAGAAGGATCTAGGTATTTGGTCGAATGACCGACCATGCATGGCATAAAGGTTTAGTTAAATTACCCAAAGCGGTGTGTTCCATCAACAACTTTCCTTTTTTCATGCTTCTGTAGGTCCATGCGGGCTGTAGTGGGTCAACTAGCATGGACATTGTAGATACACATGGGATGTAGTGGAGAAGGGTGCGTGAGCCTTTAAAAAAGGTATCTTTAAGAAGAGTTGTTCAGTAGTGTTTTGGAAAAGAAGGAATCTGGGATGGCCTGATGTCAGGTAAGAATATCTAGTGCAAATTAGGGTTATAATAGATGCCCCCTAATGTGTGAGGTAAGAAGAGCATTTGATGGCCGAAATACATTATCAATCTTCACCAACGTACCAAACAAGTGAGCACAGGGACCAGAAATCGAGAGGTGCCATATGCAAAATAACAATTGTCTCACCGAGGCGTGCATACCCATGCTCAGGATGAAATAAAATCATGGCTACCAATCAAATACACTGTAGATCCATGTCATATAACTATATAAAGTGTAGCCGTGAGAAATACACAACAGAGCTACATCTCAAAATAAAAAAGATATACATGTATAGTATCCATCTTCTAGAAGCTGATAAGGCCTGATGGATGGAGATGAGGTCTTCAGAGCTCGAGAAACAACTTAAAAATCTTCAAAACTTGGGTAGAAGTGTAATATGAGTTTACGACTTCACTACCTAGAGGTCTTAGACGAATCGTGGAGTATGGACTAGAGGATCTTGATGATCAGACTGAAGGATTCATTGATTTCAAACAAAGACTTGATTGGACCTTCGGGGTGGTCGAGCATGAGGATAAGAGAAAAAATACAGAGGGGCCGACTCAAGCTTGGTAAAACTTCCCTTGGGAAATAGCACAACAAATGATGAGACTCAAGAAACATGGCATTTGACATAAGTTCACAATGCAGGAGGCAACACAAACTCTCCATATGTTTGGAAGAATAACCAAATGGAGGAGGACACAACTCTATGTAGCGAGAAAAAATTCCTAAGGTCGTATTAAATCCTAGAGCTTGACGAACAAACGAAAGGATGTGCTTTGTCCAAGGGAGACTCATTGTTTTTCCAAATAAAAATAAAATACTTTTCCCTTCCTCTTTTTGGGGTATATTTGATTTTTTTTGTCTTTTTAAATAATTTTGGAAAAAGAATAAAATAATGCTACATTACAAAGGATGAATCGAGTCTTGCAAACATACTAGTTCCAAGCACATGGAACACAGGGATGCTCAGGGAAAAGGGACATATGCAAGAAAAGGACGCTCGGAAAAAATCCTCCAGGGGCCAAAGGTGTCAAGACGTAGAAGCAAAGTGCTACAGGTCTTACGTATAAGGCATGCTTCAGATGGTTCAGTTGAGAGCAACATGGAGCCGACATTAGGCCAAATAAGTGGGTATGAAAATGCGATTAATAAGACACACAATGGTAACATCCTTCGATGTAAGTTTAACGAGCCTAGAGAAGGTAAGCTCGACAAGTTTTCATATTTAGAGAGTCTTAAAAAATGTAAAAGGAGACTCTGTTGTGGTATCTTTTTCGAAGGTAGTCTAGTCGGTTCGAAAAAGGGGTAAACTAGCACCGACAAGACGTCTATTCAAAACTATTTTAATGAGTGTGATAAAGACAAGATCACTTGAGAATTTTTTCATTTTTAAGGAGTCTGAAAAAAGATTAACTATGGACTTCGTCATGAATGTTCTTCTGGACCATTTTAATGAGTGTGAAAGAATAAGGTCACTCGATGATATTTTCAATTTTAGGGAGTCTGAAAAGAGCTTAACTATGGACTCTGTGGGGGTTCCTTTTTCATATATTTAGTCCCTCATGCTCGAAAAAGGGTTAAAATTATACCTCAGGGTACTCTTCTAGAGATCCAAGGCCTCTAGAGTATACCTTTGTTCGTACAGTTGACCATCCGGACTGAAAAAGGGGTAAACTACTGCTGGATAGACATGACTTCAAATTTCAGTTTAACGAGCGTGAAAGGCCACAAGATCGCTCGACAATATTTTCATGTTTAGAGGGTTTGAAAAGGGCTTAAAAGAAGACCCGTGGGGGCTACGACTCATGTATGAAACTGGTTCAGGTAGAGCCCACTGCTAGGCTCAGACCAAGAGTCTCTTTGATAGTCAGCTTGGGAAGTCTTCCGAAAAGGAAGAAAACACAAACCACGGTGTAAGTCCTCCTGCGGTATAGAAACCATAGTCATGGATTCAAGGATAGCCTCATCTGAAGGAAATTCAAAATATGAGAAATCACGCAAACGAGGGTCGACAGTCCCAAAGGGTGAAGTAAACTGACCATACTCCATATGACGATGGAGGTTCTGACCAGGACTGGCAGAGTCTATCAGTGAAGAATCATGATCACGAGGGCTTGAGGATCTACTAACAACAAGATCAGACTCAGAAGGATACTCAAGCCCACTTGGACCAAGAGGGGGAAGCAAGGGCTCCCATGCCCCCATTGGATACATCAATGGATCAATTTCTAATTCCAAGTCTCGAGAAGGAAAACATGATTGCATAGGTTCCTACGCATAAGCAATTGAACACCGAGGATAATATGCCACATAATTAACCCGTGGTGGGGTGGAGTCTACACGAACAGTAGGAACATATAAAGGGGCAGCCTGAACTAACGCTGAATTAGGATGGTGATTATCAAATGCCAGCTGGTCAATAGTGACAATTCTTCCATTGTGAGAGAAGTGCATTACCCGGAAGAGCGTAGATACCACAACGTTCATAGCATATACATAATCACACTCGAGAAGCATATTGAAATCTAACAGGCCTTGCACCACTATAACATCGACACAGACAATCTTCCCACCTAAAGATATAGGTAACTAAGGAAGAACCCCCAAATATTCACTAGGACATATGTCAAAATCCAACAGCTCATGCGAAGAAGACACAATCTCGGGAGATATCAAGACTTTCCAAATCGAGGAGGATAAAATACTTGTGGAAGCTCCTTCATCCACAATACATCGATAAATGTTTGTTGAATTAACTTGAACCCTTATTTGAAAAGGTGCATAAGAAGGAAGACAAGGCTCAACAAGATCATTCCAATCAAAGGAAACCATCCTAGGGCTTGGAGGGGGTGTACTCAGAACGAGTGAAATACCCCCTTGTTATGAAATTACTGAACTGGAAACGCTAAAAACATAGTCGATAGACACTTCACTCCCCAAGAGAGGAGTGGGATCAACCGAAGACTGTGTCAGCGCGACCACTTTCTCAACCAATGGCTGCATAGGCTGAGAGACTACATGGTCTAAAGGCACCTCACCCCTCAAAAGAGGAGTGGGATCAACTGATGACTGCATCATCGTGACCACTTTCTCAACCAATGGCTGCATAGGCTAAGAGACTACATGGTCTAAAGGCACCTTACCCCTCAAAAGATGAGTGAGATCAATCGATGATTGCATCGACATGATCACTTTCTCAACCAATGGTTGAATAGGCTAAGAGACTACAAGGTCTAAAGGCACCTCACCCCTCAAAAGAGGAGTGGGATCAACCGATGACTGCATCAGTGTGACCACTTTCTCAACCAATGGTTGAATAGACTGTGAGGAAACCTCAAAAGACTCATAATCAGAAGATCTTGCAGACAGGGACCATAATCTTTGTACCTCTGGAATGCCAGGGCACAAATGAGTAAGGTGATCTCCCTTGCAAATCTTACAAGGGAACTTAGGCTTAGGTCCTATCCATCTAGGTTTCTCAATAGAATTAATGCCCCTAGCATGACTAGTAGTGGTTGGTTGCACATATCCAACATAACTTGAATAGGTTAGTGATGGGTTGATAACATGACTTGCAGAGGCTACAAACCTATTACTAGTATGACTAGAAGTGACTGGACTTCCCCCCCAGCATGATTTGTAGAGGGTGGGTGCATGCCCCCAACATAACTTGCAGAGGCTGGGTGTTGGTATTCAACGTGACTTGTAGAGGTTGGTAATTTCTTCTTCCTATTATTCCTCTTTTTATTTCGTTTAGACTTACGATTACTAGTAACTGTACTTTCACCAGAGGCGGGAGAAGGAGGAGGAGAAGACTTTGATGACAAAGAAACATCAACAGAGTGCCCATGACTTAAGGTGCTTAATTGAGAAGTGTCAAGAGCATTTGGGACATCTGGAATGGTACCCAACCAAACTGATAGTCCCACATTCAACCCAAGAATGTACAAAGTGGCCATCAAAGGGACACCAACGTTTCTGAAGAAGGGAAAAACACAAGAATCCCCTCGTGAAGGGGCTCCTTGGTTGGTATCATTGAGAAATTTGTCCATGAAGATCCTATGCACAGGTTCTCCCCTTGCGGGATCGTTCAAGTCTATAAAAGTCTCACGCACTGACTCTGGAAAACCAGTGGTATCAAAACAACACCTATAAAGAGGTGGCTCCATGTTTCTAAGAGGAAGACTGAAAAAGTCCTCATGACCAGTGGAGTGGGCGGTCTACCACCCTAGGTCAAAGACCCAAATCCATGACTAAATAACTCACTATGGAAAGCTAGGGAGCATAAAGCACACACTAGAAAAACTCCTAAAGGTAAATGAAGCAAATGACTAACTAGTTAGAAGAACAGTTACACCAACCAACACTAGAGAAACTTACCGGTGTAAGTGCAACTCGAATACATAAGCACCCTCCAGGTATAATTTGCAAAGCATGGCCCGATGTTTACCCTAGGTATTGCGGTATACCCCCGTGGTCACCTATGTAAGTCTCTAAAATAAAGGCAACTAGGTTGCCAGCTCGTGAACAATCACCAGGCGGGTACAGTCGACAGTCAGGTGGACCGCAATGAGCAGGGTATCAAGCCTGAAACCTAGCAAGGGTATCGAAATCAAGTGTTTCGGAAGATGATTGAGTACCTCAAACAAATTCGAGACCCACAAAGCTTCGTGGCAAATGCGATCAACGGAATCCCAAGACAAGTCCTCTATATGCATTCCCCACTACGCTTGGTCCGGCTTTGGAGGGGTTATATCCACTACCTTTCCGCACACGACCTCTTGTTTAGCCCCTGTGTTAGAGGGGGGTCCTGGATAATTTCCATGTTACTAGACTTCAACACTCCTTAGCACAGACTTGTATGTTTTTTTTATAGCCTTGAAGAGTTTACTCTCCAACCTAAATCAAGGCTCTAGCCTAATCTAGTTGATGGACCCTACAGACATAAAGTCTAGTAATTTTTAATTAGCATTCTTTTTAAGGCTTGATTTACTCAAAAGGGGTATGGTAGTGCAACTGATGTTGTTAAGACTCTTTGTGAAAAATGATGAAACTTACATGAACACTGGCAAAGAATGATTATATTTCTTATTTTTTTTCTTTTTGAAATGCTTTTAAAATTAAAAGAAAACACAACGCTATGTTAATTTCTTTTTCTTTTTCAAATAACAATGCAAAGAAAATGTCAGGAAAGAAAGAGATCTAACAAACTGATTTTTTTTTTTATATTTTCTTCCAATCAAAGCAGAAATAACAAAAGATTCTAAAAGAAACTGATGAATGCACGATACGTTAAAAAAGTTAAAAAAGATAGGAAACACAAAAAATATTTTAAATGAAAAAGAAAGCTATGTTGGAATACAACCTAGGCTAAAAATGCTTATGAGAGAGACCAGAAAGAAACAAGAAAATCCTGGGAAGTAAAATCTTGACAGGGAAGAGGATGATTGCCTCCTCAAAATTTTCTAGACAGACATGCAACTGTCACTTCAATAGCCAGTGTATGCACGTGGGCTGCCCAAAGATAGGATGTGTATGGACATGTGTAGGCCCACTATAGGCCATGTGTGCCTCTGTTTCTCCTCAAAAGAAGCAATACACACGACTAAGCTCAGGAAGGGAGTACTGGTATTGAGAACCAAAATCCCTTGAAGACACAGAAACTTACTTTGACAGAAAAAGATGCAAGGAAAAAGATGATTTGATGTTTTTACCTGACTATGGACTGTTCAATTAGAGACCTTGAAGGACCCATAATATCCCTGAGAAGGATCACTTCTGCAGGGGAGAGGATGAATGCCTCTTCCCGAGAAGGATTTCCTAGGTTCTCAGACACACAACTAACACTTCATCAATAGGCGTATGCATGCGTGTTGTGTGAAGGTAGGGTGCATGTACATGCATGCAAGACTTATATAGGCTGCATGTACCTATATGACTTCCCAAAAATAAA
The DNA here is from genome assembly GCA_009831015.1 of Picea engelmannii. Classification (NCBI taxonomy): domain Eukaryota; kingdom Viridiplantae; phylum Streptophyta; class Pinopsida; order Pinales; family Pinaceae; genus Picea; species Picea engelmannii. Next base: position 84,324 of record ML784765.1, on the reverse strand, counting down.
ATGAAACCAAGAAAAGAAAGCAAGGAGTACTGGCATGGAAGACCAGAATCCCTACTAGCTCAGACTCTTGCAAAAACTCGAAAAAAAGGTGATGAAACCAATTTAAAACTACCAAAAAGTATCCCTCGAAAACCTGAGAGATCCCCAATATGGTCACCAATTCTGTTGTGAGTGGGAAATCCCCCTATAGACTATCACTTATGGTTTTAATCATGCATGTAGAAAAGACCTAAATATTCCTACTTCTTACCATCATCCTAGACCTAATCCCCATTATTCTTAAGCAAATACACATTTAAGAAGATCAAGTGAACATACCTTATTTCCATAGTTTTGATATTGATCCCTCTTCACGCTTGGTCGCTCTTTGGCTGCAACTCTCCTCCCAAGGCTGACTTGCATTCAAAAAAGACAAACAAAGAACTCCACATGCATTTGATCTACAGATTAATGGGTTAGAGATTTAATCAACATGTACGCAATAAACAATGAAAACCTCATATGGTGGGACGGGAAAAGTACTTCTTTATTATTAACTTCACTAAAGCAACTTACAATGATGAAGCTGACCACTACTCCACGAATCTGGTCCTGGGCTCCTCTTTTACTGTGCACCAACTACTAACACACTTGCTTGTCTTCTTCGTTGAAATCACAAAATGGTTGGAGAATCTTGGGCAAAGGGGAATACGAATTCAGGTAGAGTTTCTTTATTATGTTTTTCCTCCTTTCAAATGAGACCCTTACCCCTTCTTTTATAGGCTATAAGGAGCTAGGTATTTGGTCGAATGACCAGCCATGCATGGCCAAAAGGTTTAGTTAACTTACCCAAAGCTGTGTGTTCCGTCAACAAATTTCCCTTTTTTGTGCTTCTGTAGGTCCATGCAGGCTGTAGTGGGTCAGCTAGCGTGGACACTGTAGATACACGTGGGATGTAGTGGAGCAGGGTGCATGGGCCTTTAAAAAAGGTATTTTTAAGAAGAGTTGTTCAGTAGTGTTTTGGCAAAGAAGGAATCCGAGATGGCCTAATGCCAGGTAAGCATGTCTGGTGAAAATTAGGGTTATAATAGATACTCATGGAATTGATGTCATTGTCCTTAAACTTCTCCATAACTGCAACGTTCTGAGGTTCCTTCTCTTTTCCTTCTTCAAACTGTGGTTCCATGATCTTTCCTTTCATGATATCCAACACTTTACTCTTGGTAAGGATGAGGTCAATCCTTGTCTTCCATGCTCTGAAGTTAGAAGCCCCTTCTAACTTGTTTTCTGACTTCATAGAGTAATTCATGACTACTTTGATTTGGTCAACCTTTGACTTTGACCAAAAAATCAAACTTGACGTCTTAGCTTGCGAAGAGTACTAGGAGGTGCGATAGGTTAGGGTGTACTAGAATTTCCAGAAATTAGGTCAATCTCTTCACTTAAGGTGCCTTAACAATATGGTTAGGGTTTCATTGCTGCAACAAAAACTTTGACTGCAATTGTAACTGTAACTGAGAAAAATCCTCCTAATCTGTCTTCCAGTGGTTAGAATGTCCTAAGATAGTGTGGGCCCATAACTTGTTAGAAATAATAGGTGTAATCGTTTAGCCATAGACAATATAGCAACATTGTCACCCAACCATAGATCGAAGCCACCCTCGAGCACCTTAACCTTGACAGAGAGAACAATTTCGAAGAAAACCCTAGATCCAAAAGCCAATAAAGGTAGTGTAACACTCTCTAGAGCTAGAATACCAAGAAGAAAGTCCAAACCATAACCAAGAGAAAGTCCAAGCCTAAAACCAAAAATACTAGTTGTAGTAGCTGTAGCTGCAACTACTCTCCAAACTTGCACACTTACTAAATTTATGCAGTTGTGAGATGTCTGTGTCCAAATGAGATCTGACATCTTATATTTATACTGCTCTTCCTTAGCTATCTGGGACGACTTATTTTTCTGGAGACTAAATAGTCAATATTAATTATTTTCTTTAGCCGACTTGTCTTCTAGGGCTATGTCCAATGCTTTAGGGTTTCTTATTGCTTCCCAGAATATTCTATTCTTGTCAAGGTTACATGTGGAGGTTTAATACCTCCCACAACTACCATAATATCAACAATGAGCTCGTGTGGTAACAAAGAATACCTTCCTAGTTAAGAGGGAGTGTTGATATTTTGATGTAACTACAGAAGATATTATTTTGTATTTGTATTGGTCAAACCTTGAGAAGGTTATTGTAATCTTATTGTATAAATTGGCTCAAAAGAAACTATTATTTTATTGTTATCTTTATTGTAAAATTCAAAATGGACCCTCTTAGGGATGCGTCTTTTCAGGAGTCAAGTTATGTGTATAGATAGAGGTCGTGTTCTTCTCATTTTTTATACACACACAACTCGCCATATCTTATGTATTTGGAGCACAACAAAGGAGGTTTAGCACATGAGGTCTTCGTTTCTTGGTCTTGGTCTATTTGTGGAGAGATATAACGTGACATTGTACTGGTTTAAGGAATCTATACTAAAGAATTGGTTTCTAGGTTTTCTCCCCCACGAGGGTATCTTGGGATATATCTTGTGTTCTGTGATTGTTTATATTTCAGTGATCCTATTACGTGTAATTATTAATGAATGTTAAAGAAGATAAATCTAACTTCTAAAATTATAACAACCCCATCTTGTCACCCTGAAGTATAAGTGTAGACCAACTGTCACTACCAAAATCACTACCACTGTCATTGCCAATGTCACTGTCACTGTCACTGCCTCTATCACATCAACCTGTAACCTGTCATTGTATCTAACCTGTCACTGATCAACTTGTCCAACCTGTCATTGTCACTGATACTCAACCAAATCCTCTCACATGGATCATATACCAAGAACACCTCTCAACTATATGTCCAACATCACCAACACATGCCTTTTCCAATTATGTACCAAGATCACCAACATACCATCCCAAGAATCAATCATGTACCACAACCTATACCAAACCGTGCATCAACCATGCACCTCAACCATGTCCATCAACCATGCACATCAACCATGTACCATATAATGTATCATATCATGTTCCAATCATACACATCAACCATGTACACCAACACCATACCATGTACCAATCCAAGTAAACCTCAACCAACATGTACCATGCATCCAATGATGTCCCTCAAGTCATAAACCAAAGCTCGCAAACACATGCCTCAAGCATTCTCCTCAATATCACCAAGATGCAACCTCATAACACAATATACCAAGCCTCAAGTATGCACCATAACATGCAACCAAACCATACACCAAGTTAACCAATGATGCTTCTAATCAATGTATCATAACATCACCAAGATGTACCATATCACATACTATCATTACCATGCATGTACCATAACATCATAACCATAACTTTTAAGACTTACGTCTGATCCTGTAGCTAACCTGCTGTACTGTAAACTGACCTATAACTCTTCCACAATCCTCAACAACCTAGTACCAACATCCCTTCACAACCTTTCACAAGTCCTTTTTACATATACACGACTTGCTCTTCTACATCCCACATATATCCATGATTTTCTCCATTGCAACCCATGTACATATGCGCCCTTCTAAATTGCAACTCACAGATACCTTAGAAACCAAGGTTACTCAATATTGCTGCAACTCCAAGAATTTCACCTTCGACCTTTCTTCGTAACCTCATAAAAATGCCATCACAAACTAGCCAAAATATCACAATACTAGACCATAACAATTACAAGATAGATATTCAATTGTAAGTGTGTGAGTGTACTTTTGAGACACTCCTTGAGGTTTTTCTATACTTTTTCATAGTAACCTCTCTCCTTAATTTAGGGCTTCTAGGTTTTTCTTGTTACAACAATTTTACCCCTTTGACCAAGACTTATAACAAACTAGGGGCTTCTTGTCCACTCTTTGGGGCTTCCAACTTTACAAGGCCATATATCCCTAACCGTGAGGAACCATGTGGCGTTCCACATATCACCGAAAATGAAAAAACATGTACTATTAATATATGATAGTATTACATGAAATTTCACTGCCTTTCATGTCCATATTCCTTAATTAAATTGGGGTCCCATAACCACACCTCCGGGGCTACATGTAGACTACATCAAATGTACCCAACTAACTCACCATCAATCTCGATCATACAAGTGTCAATCAACTATCCAACATCTCTGGACATCTCCAAGGGTTGACATCAATCTCTAAGAATTGACATCAATCTCCAAGAACACTCTCCAAGGGTTGACATCAATGAAAACCAATTGTCAAACCAATTGTCCAATAGTTTCCTAGAATCTTACGTGGCCTCCAATGTATCATTCTTTTTCGTCTATTATTTTTACATGACATCTGACATGTTATGTTGACATGTAATTCAAAACCCACAAGGATATTGGATTCACCCATCCAAACTCTCCCCATTGGGATGCCAATCTACCTTTCTTAAAGTTTTTATCGATACCCGAAACCCACAAGCCTATAAGGTTTTCCTCTTCAGTATTTCCTCGTTAAAATTCCAAGATATTTTGTTTCAATAATGTTCCCACAACTTGTATTCTTCAATCCCATCGGGATCACCTTCATAGGATCTCCTTTCATAATTCCAATGTTGTATTTTAGCGGTCTTCCCACAATATGAAAGCCATAATCCTTTTGGTATTTCCCTTTTGTACTTTTCCTAAACACACTTTACCCATGAGACATTTTTTCGTAACACTATCAGGATCATTCTTCTTGCATACCTATCGTGTTTTTTCTTGTGGGAATTCACGCTGGTTAATATTTCCAAACGTCCCTTCCCGCATACCTTTTGGGTTTCCACTTCCCGCATGCCTATTGGGATTTAATTTTTGTATTTTACCATGAGGATTTTCCTATAAGCCTATCAAATTATCCTTTCCTGCAAACCATTCAGACATGAGAATTTCAGATTTATTATTATTATTTTAATATTGGTTTATTTCTATTGCAGGTATGGTCAAAACATTAACGTGGGCCCAACACTCTATACCTTCCCTTACTCCAAATATGAATTACATGGGGAGGATTAAACAATATAAACTCTTCACAATAAAAATCCATTATGCATGTGAGATAAATCCCCAAAATCATAGATCGATTATCAAGATTTACCTAGAAAGTATATCTACAACTATTGAGCGATAACTTTAAAGGGCCATATCTCAAGTTCTAGATGGTCAATTCAGGTGTGAGATGGCTTGTTGTAAAGTTGGATCAATGAAGAACATTTTGGTAGAATCCCTTTTCTAGGTCGACAACATAAAATCCAAAAAAATTGAGAAAATAAGAGGATGTAGCTGAACAAGGTCGAAGAAAGTTTCAAGAACTATGACTCATGGACTTCCTATAGAGAGAATTTGACTACTTAAGAGTCTGCTTAAATTTTGAATATAATGTTCATATATGCATTAATGAAGATCTATAATAAGTTTGAGTTATATAATAGGAAAAAATGAGTGGATCAAAGAAATGTAACTGTATCAATGGGATGAAATGTCTTCCTTGTTTTATAAAGGAAGACCATTGTATGAAATAGGGATTTTTTCCCAATGTAACATCGATGATACTATTATATCATGGAATAACGGAGAGAATGAAATTTATGAAACCATGGATGTGTTTAGTTGTGTATGGGACTATTCTACACGTGTCATTGATTTATCAGTTTCTTGAAGGATATTTCATATGGATTATTTATGTGTTTATTATTAAGAAAATTATTCATTTGTGGTTACTTATGTATATAGTGGTGATGTTGCAAGTGTAATATACAATTATTTATGTTTTAATCTATTGCATCATTGTTTTAAAATATTTCTATTGGCATGAAGTATTTCTATGATCAACAATAATATTTGATACTATAT
>ML784765.1:59070-73009 GCA_009831015.1 Picea engelmannii | reverse complement strand
ATTATCCATCACATCTCTTCTCAGAGATAAGTTGCCACCATACTAGCGAGTCTTTCACTCTGTATTTTTACATTCTTTGTACATTTTCGCTCATTAATAGAAAATTGTGTATTACTGTATCTCTGTATTTATGGTTTCATATTTGATACATTTTTGTTAAATTATTGTATATCCAATATATCTCTGTACATTTATTTATTATATCTTCGCTCTCATTTCATGCTGAAAATAATCCAGATCAGTGGTATCAGAGCAGGCTGCTCTTGATCATTTTTTTTTTTAGTGCATGTCCTTGACGAGGTCCTTGTATAGAAAGTTGGGCCTCAAGATTGTCTCTCTTGAAGACAATCTCTCTCACACTCCCAAGAAACCCTCCATGGTGGAAGAAAATAAAAATGATGGAGCAGACAATTCTATCAATTTGTTGCTTGAGCAAGCTCTCACGCGACAGAGGGACGAAATGATGGAGAATTTTTCCCACATCCTTCAACACTTGCTGATAGAAACAAGAACATATTCATCAAAAAACCACTTTGGAAACACTTCTCCTTTCAAGGTGCAGGTTAATTTTGATATTCTCATATTTTAAGGTCAGATAGATGTAGATTCCCTATACAAATGGTTAAATATACTAGAAGGTTATTTCTCTGTTCACCATTTTTCCGACAGGGAAAATATCACCTTTGCACTCCTTAAATATATCCCCCATGTCAAACATTGGTGGGAAACTTACTGGGAGAATATTTCCACAGAAGAGTCTGGAATATATGGGCCTGATCCCACTTGAGATTTTTTTGTGGACACGGTAAAGGAAGAGTATTACCCTGTTGGCAACTATGAGGACCAATGTATGAGATGGACCACACTACGGCAAGAGAGGGACCAATAAGTTCCAAAGTTCACTAATACCTTCCATACCTTGTGCACCAAGCTGGGTATCAAAGACTTCAAACAACATTTGGTTCTGAAATACCATGGGGATCTACACAGATACATCCAAACTGAAATGGATTTTCTGAACATCTCATCACTCGGTGCTGCTTATCGATATGATGTTAAAATCGAGTAGAAATTTAAGCACCATAATAAACGAGAGTTCAGGTCTGCAAATATGCAACAACCAAAGTATGATAAAGATGACCCTAACAAACAGTCTCCAGAAAACCAGTCCAAGCCACATGAAAAAAAGGGTCACGGGAAGACGAAGAAGGACACCAGAAAATTGTGCGATTTCCACAAAAGCTCCTTGCACAAAATTGATGAATGTCACTCAAAATAGTCATTGGTGGCCGAGATCAAAGACAAGGAGTTGAACCCTAATTTAGAATATGATTATGAAAATACTGGTAAAATATAGATCATCGACGAAGACCCCATTACTATTGTCGCGACCACAACAATTCAACCAGAAGAACCAACAGATTTTGAAGAGGGGGAGCACCTTTTTCATTCATAGATGTGGGTAAAGGGGACCCCACTGCATTTTATTGTTGATAGTGGAATCCAAAAGAACCTCATCTCAATAGAGGTCATCAAACAATTGGGATTGTTGACAACACCACACCCACAACCATACAACATCGGGTGGCTTCGCCAGGGACGAGATCTCCGTGTCAACCAGCAGTGCTGATTGTCATATGACATCTAGCCCTTCAATGATGAGGTATTATGTAATGTTTCCCCACTATATGTCTGTGATGTTCTCTTGGGCCAACCATATATGTGGAAGCGTCATGCTGTTTATGAGTCTCGACCCCGTAGTGTCATTGTTTCTCTGGGGGTTCATCTCTACAGAATACCAGAGGTAGTTCCGACTATCATTCCACCTAAAAAGAGCCGAAAGGTAGTATCTCATACTAAAAAATTCAACTTCTTCACAATTTGTTCAAAAGGTGAGCAGAAGGATACTACAACCACTATAGCCTCGACCCATGCACCTTCTATCCAACATAAGCAGGTCGATAAGATTGAAACAAAGTGTAAATATTCCTTCTGCACACATGCATCTCATGTAGTTAGACTGGTTAAAAATTTCCAACCATTCCAGCCACAGGTTCGTGACAACCTTCAACAAGCTAAGAAGCTCAACTTCTCCAATAAGGAAAGCAACTCACCAAGATGCAGATTCAACAAACGCTTTTCCCTCTCCCCCGGGCACTCAATGAAATTTATACCATTTCTTCCTAAGGAGGGAGGATTGATCCAGGTGGATATCGATGGCCACCCACCTTCTCCAACTGGCTCAAAACATTTTTCTGGCAATTTTGGTAATTTACTATTTTTAGCAGTTTTTAACTTCCGGGGCCATTTTGAGGGCCTAAATGAAGGTTTTTCGGGATTGAGCTTCTCAATGATAGATGAATGCTCTGATTGATCTATCAAAATGAATCTCCTCTATGATGCCTTTCCAATGAGCTATCATGCACCTGAAATGGAGATCGTATGCCAAAGTTACGGTCCCTGGAAGTTGATACACCAAACTATCCAAAATGGGGTCCACAAAATTGTTGGCTTTTCATCTTCTAGGGTTAGGGTTTTGGATTTTATTTATGATAAAAATTCCTTTGTAGCCTCATTGTATAATCATCTTCTCACAAATGTGAGTATCCATCACATCTCTTCTCAAAGATAAGCTGCCACCATTCTAGCGAGTCTTTCACTCTGTATTTTTACAGTCTTTGTACATTTTCGCTCATTAATAGAAAATTGTGTATTAATGTATCTCCGTGTTTATGATTGCATCTCTAATACATTTATGTTATATTATTGGATATCCAAGATATATCTGTACATTGATTTATTATATCTCCGCTCTCATTTCGTGCTGAAAATAATCCGGATCATTAGGAAAACCCCTGTTTCCTAAGTTATTTCACTTAATTAAATCCATAATCCCATTTTATCCATTTTCCCCTCTTTATTTTATTTAAATTAAAGGTAAAAATCAATTAGTGGATAACAATTGATTTGGTTAAATACAATATTTTATTATTTTGACCATGTCAATGATCACCACTATTTTTCCTATAAAATAAAGAGTGCCATTTCCATATGATTTTCCCATGAGAGTACAAAGATGCTGCTGAAATTTCAATTGACCTTTTAGCTTCATCTCACAATAGCTACTTTCAACTAAGAGAAGAATCTAACCAATTCTACCACACATTCGAGAAAGAAAGAAGAACCCTCCCATGAGGGTCCACCAAGAGATATTTTCCTTCATCAATATCTTCAAAGGTGTATCTAATTTGTACTTTGGTTATTGGGAATTATAGATCATCTTGATTCTTTACATATTTTTGTTATTTAGGTAAATTTTTTTTATTGCATGGATTTTCTATTTCTGAATAGCAAAGATCTGAAGAAATTTAATTACAAGATAACTAAGGTTTCTTGTGTTCTCACCCACTTTTATATGTAGCTTTGACACAACCACAAAGTTTGCATATCTACTCACCCTTGCCGCAGATTTGCACCAACAGAATGGCGACTATACTGGGGATCAAATTTTTTCTCATGATCCTTGGTTGTGGATGTGTGGTACACATTTTTTCTCAAAATTTAATAGGGTTTAATTGAGTTTTTTGTGGGATTTTACCTTCTTGCAATTTTTTTTTATGTTTAGTAGGTTACAGGTCCCGTAAATCCACTCAAAAAAACCCTTGGATTCGAGGCCACAAATTTTCTCTGGAAGTTTTTTCCCAATGCACCTTTTGGCCCCTTTTCTACCACTGGTCAACATGGGTTTTGGCCCCTTTTCTACCACAGGTCAACGGAATTTTTGGCCTCTTTTCTACCATTGATTAACGCTCTTTTTGGCCCTTTATATGCTATTGGTGAATGCAAAAACTCGGTAGTTTTCTGCCACTACTCAACACATGTTTTGGGAATTTTTCTACCACTGGTCAACGTAGGACTTAAGCCTTTTAGCACCACTACTCAACACACATTTCCAAGTTTTTCCTGCACTAATCAAATTTTGATTTTTTTTTTCACTTTCAGTGTTTTATTTTCTCACAGTAAGTGTTGTTTAGGGCTTGCATTTACCATTAGTTTTATGGTTTATTGAGTGGTTTAAAATCCCTAACCAAACCCTAGGAATTGAGGAGCAAACCCTAGGGTGTTTTGATCCCTTTTCCTCAAGGGGTTTCTTGATGGTTTGGCTCCTTTTTTGCCGTTGAAAATAGGCTATAATTGTACCACTTCATTGTTGTCCTTCTCCTTAGTTTCTTTTCTTAATTTTCATACCATTAAGTGCATCCAAAAGAACAAAAACATATAGGGCATGGAATTAGGTTTGGTTTAATTGCACTTAGTTATTTGCTGTTTTCTACAACCACTGGTTGACATCATATTGTGTAAGGTACCAGGTCTATTATATTAGCAGCGAAGAGAAATAATGAAGAAAATAACACTGAGATACCAATAGAATATGAAAATACTACAAAGATAACAGTGGAACAACAAATTATATGGAACAACAACACTAGAATTATACCTTTATTGATAGGAAACAAGGTTCACTTGCCTCTTCGAGGGGGAAACCTCAAACAGAGAAAAGATCTATTACAATAATTCTTCAAAACTAATCTTCTCATACCCTCTACTACTATTTATACTAAATCTATCTATCCAAAAGAACAATCTAGAGGAAGATCCTTCTAGAAGCGGAAGCTTCTATTAGGTTTTCTTACATTTGACTTATTCCTCCTTATTTCTAGGCCTTATTAATATTGAAATTTATTACATGGAAACATATTTTTCTACCCACTTGAGGGGTTAGGTAGGTTAGGTCCCTAACATGCCCTCCCCCTTAAAATTAGTCTTGTCCTCAAGGCTTGAGATGAGGAAATTACTGCAGAATGTTAGTTGTCTTCTAGGTGGCATATGCTGGGCTTGTATATTTCCACCATACTAACACTTCCTTGATGGTGTGCTGAAGAAAACGACGCTCACACTGGTCCAAAATGTCTTGTGGATGCAACCATATGGATCCTTCTTCATCCAACTCAGGAAGGATTGTTTAATTTTGGAACTTAGTTCCAATCACCTTCTTTAAGCAGGAGACATGAAAAACATGATGGAGCTTAGAAGAACCAGGAAAATATAACTGATAGGCCACCTGTCCCATGCTCTTGATAACTGTATAAGGACCATAAAATTTGGGCACTAGTTTATGACAATGTTCGACCTTGAATGAATTTTTCTTATAAGGTTGTAGTGAAAGAAATATTTGGTCTCCTTCCAAAAATTGATTTTCTGAGTGACCTTGATCGACTTGTTGCTTCATGCAATTCTGATCCATGACCAAATTATCTTTGAGGGTACGAAGAATAGTTTCTCGAACTGTAAGAATTTGGTCAACTGCCTGGACCTTCGAGAAACCTGGCATGTAGGAGAGAACAGAAGGTGGATTTTGTCCATATACTGCTTCAAAAGGAGTCATGCAAGTAGCTGTATTGTAAGAAGTGTTGTACCACCATTCAACTAATGGTAACCATTGAGCCCATTTATTTGTCCTTTTAGAGGAAAAACACCTCAAATAAGTCTCCAAACACTTGTTGAAAAATTTAGTTTGAACATTAGTCTGGGGATGATAGGCGGTGCTGAGATGCAATTGGGTGCCTTGTAGCCTAAACAGTTCTTGCCAAAAATTGTTGGTGAAAGTGGGATCTCGATAAAAAATGATAAAATGAGGCATGCAACAAGGAAGGCTGGGTCCTACGTGACAGGGGCACATTAAGGCTATAGGAACCAACCTTCCCACAACTATATCCTTTATCACAACCACCCCCGAGGGCACTGTAGTTGTCTACATCAACACACAGTTTTAGTTACTATGAAACACCCTTCCTTTTTGAGTTACATGACATGAGCATGGGGCATGCCCACCTCATTTGTACACAATTTATTTTTACACACCTTATGGAAGGTTGGGTCCTATGTGACAGGGGCGCATGAAGGCGCCGCTGTATGGAAGACAGGCACGAATTCGTGCGTGCCTGTGTGATGAACATGCGCGCATGTGTACGCGCCTATGGGGTGAACAGGCGCGCATGTGTGCATGCATGTGGGTTTGAACATGCGCGTATGTGTGTGCGCCTGAGGGGTAAACAACTGTGCCTTGGAGGCAAGGCTGATGGGTGAAAAAACTCATATTTTTGGAGATTTTCATGTGTTTTATGTTCGAGATGGATGATCTAGGACTGTATTATGTGGTTGCAGGCGATCATTGGGACGATGCCGGTCCACTAGTGAGAGTGGGACTGGTCATAGCTGAGGGAGGCCGTGACTATTGAGGAGCCGATGATTCATGCCACTTTGGCAGCCTGTGGGCTGCTGAAGTTCTTCAAGTGCCCTTTGATATGGGCTCAGGAGTATCTTCTTTAGTTTTTGATTCGGATGTGGAGTCCGGATCTACATTGATTTATGGTGCAGGGAGAGCAGCTAGCCTTCACTGCGGTGGAGGATGTGTACTTTCTGACTGGGCTCCATTTTTGGGGAACACCCCTACTGGTGGAGCCTATGTTACCTGGGGATGTGCAGTTAGCTACCTTGGGCCGAAGGTATTGTTCGAGGGAGAACTTCATGTCAGGGTCCGTAGTGAGTATCGGGGCTATGGATGTTTTAGTTCATCGTTGTGTGGAAACAATGATTGTGAGGGTATATGGGTCCCTCGTGACTCAACGGATCAATGGTGGTCAGTTGAGGATTATGGGGAGGACACTGGCCAGAGATAATTTTTCCTGGGGTTTGATGCTGCATGCTAAGATGGTAGGGTAGCTTGACAGGTGTCAGACTGTGGACTCAGGGGACTTTTCCTTTAGGTCCATCTTGGTGGCCTGGTTTTTGGAGAGGGTGCTAATGTTGCACCCTAGGGTGTTATTGGGCGCACCTGGTGCATGAGAGCTGCGACTGAGGCAATGGTCGACGATTTTTATTTTCCACGGTGGTGGTGAGGGTGGCCATTTTTTCATGGCCGAGGCTACATAGGTGTGGCGGCAGATGACACAGATCATACTACAGTATCCATACCGTGGGGTTGACTTCCGAGGTGATCCAGATATGGTCTTACCTCCAGGGGAGGTGTTCGACCATCGAGGTATGTTTGTGATTTTGATATGTTGATTTTTGAGATAGTATGACATGTGTATTATGTATAGATGCTGATACTATCATTTGGTTGTTTGTATGTGTAGATGTGGGACCTCATGGGCATGAGGTTCATTTGATGAGAGCGCCAGCTCATCAGGAGCCCGTGAGACCATTGCGGAGAGAGCCGCAGGTAGGAGAGAGACGTCGGTGCAAGGACATTGAGGTGAGACCAGCCGGTGATGAGAGAGCGTCTAGGAGACATCTTTTTGATGACCCTGGTGCTGGTCCATCGCATGCTCCTCTGGTGGAGGTTGTGGGATATTTTGAGGATATTCACCGTCGCTTGGAGGTGGTGCTACAGGGAGTGCCTGAGGGCATGTGTTCGTGCATCCAAGACAAGGGCATCCTGGAGCAGTGTGTGGGAGTCTTGATGACATGGAAGACCATTGTTCGATGAGAAATAATAGTAGGTGCAACGATGACTGGGCGGTTACCTCCAGGTCCGAAGGGAATGATAATGGGTGGGGCACCGTCGCCTGAGGGAGGGTGTAACACCCTGTTTCCCCCAATTTGTAATTAATCATAAAATAGGAATTACCATGCTAAGGCATGAGGACAATGTAAATGTATTATTGAATGAGTTTCCAAATAATTGACTGTGGGGGTGAATCCTCTAAAGTACTGGCCATGATATCACTAGAGGAAGAATGTGAAAACTATACAAGAGGGTTCATATATCAAATAACCCCAAATATCCTTTGATAAGGATGACAAGCCTCCTTCGAATCCCAAGGAAAGAAAATCAGTTAATGAAGAAAGGACTGGTGGTTGAACAATCAACCACCCTCATGAATGGAAACATGGGCTGTCATCCCGAAGTACCACAGTGACCTGCAGACCTGAGCCTCCTTCTGACAGAAGGAACATGATAGGTCAGAAAAAAACTTCCAGGCTAAGGGGGATACACAAGGGAGAAGAGACACATGAAAGAAGAGCGTAAGCTCGTACGGGAGATGCTCCAGTGGAATCATGAACAGAAGGCTATGAGATTGATGTGGAAGAGCACCTGAGAAACCTCGCCGAGGCCATAACCGAAAGAGAAAGCTTTGAGTTGCAGAGAACAAGACCCGAGCAGAAGATAGGATAGAGACATAACTCCTAAGAACTATGAGAACTCCCTGGTGATATCATGGCTTGGCATGGGGGTTGCCAAAGTGATAAGAATGAATGCCTCTGAGCCTAAGGTCAGGTGGAGGGATGAACACCCACAGTCAGTTGGTTGGCAGCAACCTCTAATAGATAAGCGATTTCCTACCTTGTGTAATTCAGCCGTAACTGTGTATGAATTGGTTATACTATGTATGTTTAAGGAATTGTGCATATTTCTTAGTGGATATACTGTATCCCCGTTATTTCTGCTCGATTGTATAACTAGGCCAGTAAGAAATTATATGGTTAGGAGATGATTTTACAGTCGTAAATGCTTATGTCCTGTGGAGGCATAAGCTAGAGTCACGAACTGTGTGTTCGTCAACCCCAGACAGAGTGTCATGTACGCGTGCCAACCCTCCTAATTGTTTAGAGTCCCTTGGAGGATGAAGTTTGTTAATCTCAGGAGAGGTAGTGTAGATCGACACAGGCTCTCTACAAGGAAAACCGAACCCATAACTCCCTAAGTCCTAGACAAGCTCGGGAAGGATCACACCGTTGTGTGCAAGAACCCTGCATGGAGTGTAAAGGTCGAGAAACCCTTTGGAGGTTTCAGAGAATATGAAAGCTCAGGAGTGATAGATATCATGATCAAAATCAGATCTGAACCATTGGTTCAGTTTGGGGAAATAGAGGTGAGGATTTCCCCAAAGTCCTGAAAGGTGAATCGCCGATTCGCAGGGGAAAATCTGGACTGTTGGAGCCTACGTCTAGACAATCGGAGAAGAGTGTGCAGGAGAATAGATATGAACCGTTAGATCGATCACATGGGACTGATAGCCATCGGATCCAGAAAATGCACACGAGGTTTAACTTGGTGCATGCATGGGAGAGAGGACTCTTCAAAGTCCTGAAAGCATTAGGATCGTCCATCTCAGAGGATGCGTGTCAAAGATCCACATCCATCGGGGATTTGGCACTGGGGAAACGAGAGTGAAGACTCTCCCAAATTCCCAAAAAGGAGAAAGCCAGGATTTGATCGCGACCATTGATCATCCCAAAAAGATCACAACTATTGATCATGGCTAAAGGTTGCAGCCATCCATCGGAGGGACACGTGGCTGCCGGTTGGCATTTCGACACCGAGAAATCACAGGAGAAGGCTTCCCCAAAATATTGATGGGGAATCGCCGACAACAAATCGCGACCATCGGGTCATGACAGATCTAGACAATCCATTTGTAGAGGACACGTGGCAAGAGTTAGGAATTTCACTGACTCGCTGCTGAAAGAAGTCAACGGGAGGAGTTCTTATAAGTCGCGAGTCGCGAAATCACGACTTAATCCTAGTCGTTGGTTTAAGAGAGATCACAGCTGTTAGATCACGGGGCTTGTGGGTCATCGATCTAACCTAGATCTAGACTGTCCATTGGAGGAGATGTGTGGTGAATGGTCAGAGTTCAGGGAAAGATCTGAAATCCCGTGGGCCATTGGATCTCGTAGAACAATGAAGGGATTACGACTGAGTGTCTTTCAATACCCTTAAGCTCAGGAGGGATAGTGACCATCCGATCCAGATCAACGAGGGTCATTGATCTCATACATGAATTCCCATATCGGAATTCAGGGATTGGAGTGACAAGATATTTGGAGTCGCTACATCGTGAACTCTTGGTTCACGAAACTCTGAAAAGATCTGGACCGTTGGATCCAAATCATCGAGGATCGTTGGATCTTGTACAAGAATTCATGTATCGGATTTCGGGAAATGGAGTGACCAGTGGTTTGGGTCGTTTCATTTCAAACTTCTGGTTACCGAAATCCCGATACGGCTAGGACTGTCGGATCAGGGGGAGATTCGCAGCCATCGATCTCATCGAAGGTAAGATTTCAGAATTCAGGGTTTGAATAGTCAAAAGACTTGACTCTCTTGCATCGCTGAGTCGTGAAATGTGAAAGGTGCCTCTTGGCTTGGCCTGTGGTCATAACCAATGATCACATGGAGGTGGATAAGGGAAGAGCTATCCTACGCTAGGTCCTCGTAGGAATTCGGGGATTCTATCCCTTAAGGAAGAGAAAATTTTTTATTTTTTTCATAGTGGGTATGTGACAGAGGGGCAAGAGGTGGTGCTCTAGAGGCACCTTGAGTGTCTCTCTGTGTATTTTGGTATACTGTATATAGGCTGGTGAGCGCATTTTGGTGTAGTGACACCAGTTTTGTACCGAGGTGCTTCACTGGCCTTCAGATTTTGTATACAATGTATTTTATGTGTATGTAAACATTTTGATGGCACTGTTGACCGATATATATATATATATATATATATATATATATATATATATATGAGTATACATTTTGGGGTTTTTGTGATGTTCACATGTGTGTTTTTTAATGTTATTTATGATGTCTAATCTATATATGTTGTGACAGGCTCTTGATGGTTTATGTGTGTGTAGAGATATTTTGATGTGATATATGCCAATCGAGTATAATGTTAGCTAGGTTATCTATAATTTGATTCAATTGTCTTGGAATATGTGTAAATGTAATGAAATCAAAATGTCGAGATAAAAGTCTAACTTGCAGGTATTTGTGAAAGAGGCAAGGATCGAGGACACGGTATACATTGTTGAGCTGGAGGACGACTAGTTGGGAGTCAAGTAAGATGCTAAGGTGGCGAATACGATGATGGCTGGCATCGATGAGGAGGCCAATGAGGGCAGTGTACTCAGCTTGGTTGCTGGTTTCTGAACCCAAAAATATGCCGCTAGAGTGGAGCAATTCATGTGAGGGGGTATAGAGGGCCCAAGCTGCCGAAGCGATATTTTGTGTCCAACGGCTGGTTCTATCGGCATAACCGATGTGGTAGGTCGATGGAGGAAGCATCTGTCAATAACAAAAATGATAGTTTATACGTGGGGTATGGAAAAAAGATTAAAAACACTATAAAAAGAAATAACCTATTGTAGAATGGTTACGCTTAGGCATACAATTTATTTAAGTATAGCCCATTGATGGGTTCTTTGAGAGAGAGGCCTTCAGGGGAAGCCAGGATGTATGCGCCTTTGGTGAGGAAATATTGGATAATATAGGGGCCATGCCATAGTGACTTGAATTTTCCATGACCGAGGGTATCGTGAGCGATATCGTATGCAAGGATGAGGTCGCCTTCGTGAAATGAGCGAAGGTTGACATGGCGATCAAAGGTGGCCTTTGACCATTTTTTGGCTGCCTCATTGTTCTGTAATGAAGATCGACAATCTTCATCCAGGGACTCTAAGTTCATCAAATGCTGCTCCATTGGAGCAGTGTCGGGTAATAGCTCAATTGTGGTGCGTAAGGTGGGGATTTCGCACTCGATAGGAAGAGTGGCCTCTACCCCATGGACTAGATGAAATGGTGTGAAACTAGTGGCCATTTTCATGGCCGTACGGTAATCCCATAGTGCGGAAAATAAAATATGATGCCAATTAGTCTTATGTTTGTTAACCATGCACTGTAACATGGTTTTGAGGACCTTGTTAACTGCTTCGACCTGTCCATTGGACCGAGGGTAATATGGTGAGGCAAACTCATGGGAGAATCCTAATCAGGATGAGAGTTCGACGAAAATCCCATTCTCGAAATGTTTCACGTGATCAAAGACTAGTTGGAGTGGTACTCCAAAGTGGGATATAACGTGATTAAAGAAAAAATGTGCTGCAGTGTCAGCAATGTTTTTGAAAGTAGGCATGGCTTCAGCCCACTTTGTGCAGTAATCGATGGTGACAATGATGTATTTGTGTCCATTGCTGGATGGGGGATTACAAGTCATGAAGTTGATGCCCCATTTACAAAAGGTGTTGGCAGTAATGACTGGGTGAAGAAGAGCGGATGGTGCTCGTGCTTTGTTGGAATAAAGCTGATATTTATCGCATCGCTTCACGTCATGAATGCAATCATGAAACAATGTAGGACAAAAATAACCTTCTCGGATGATTTTCTGAGAAGTGGACATCCCCGAAAGATGGCCCCCGCACGTGCCTCTATGGAAGTCATTCAAGACTCTATTGGCCTCATCAATAGTCAAGCATCGACGAATTATGGTGTCGACCCCTCACCCATATAAGATATATTTGATGAGGATATAGCGGGGGGCTTGGCAGCGAATACGATGACGATCATCTCATGAGAGGTGGTTACCAAACTTTTAGGTTCGGAGGTAGACGAGGAGGTCTCCGTACCAAGGATCATCTGAAGTGATATAAAAGAGATGTTCATCGGGGAAGTCAATATTGACGGGGGTACTGTTAGTATCAGAGGGGAAGGCTATGACAAGTTCGGTGAGGACTAGAGATTTCTTTCTCTTGGGTGTTGAAAATTTGAGATCGTACTCCTGGAGGATAACGATCCATCGAGCAAATTTTCCATTAATTTTCCGATGACTGAGCAATTATTGCATGGGGTTGGAATCTGCTATGACCCTAGTTGTGTGAAGCAGAATGTAATGTCACAGTTTTTGGACTGCGAGGATGACTATAAGGGCTAGTTTCTCTTCATGGTTATATTTCAAGGGTGGCCCTGAAAGGTTTTTACTAATGTAGTAAATGACATGCTCACGTTCGTCATCGCTGATTTGAACGAGAACTCCTGCTACTGAGACAACTGATGCTCATATGTAGAGGATATAGTCACGATTATAGTCAGGTGAACTAATTAAAGGGGCATTGGAGAGTGCCATTTTAAGAGCGTCGAATGCTTCTTGGGCATGTTCATCCTGGTGGAATGGGATGTCATGGAATAGTAAGTGAAGGAAACCATGTGCTCGAGTGGCATAGTTTGGGACAAATCACCGTAGAAAGTTATCTTTTCCTTGTAGGCTCTGGAGTTGGCATAAATTTCGGGGGGGGGGGGGGGGNTAGACTTTGAGGGGGTCCATGGTAATACCACTTTGGGAAATGATGAATCTGAGGAGGCACCCAACAGTGACGCAGAACATGCCCTTGAGGGGGTTCAAGTAGATGTTGTACTGACGACACCGTTGGAAGATGATCCGTAAATCATCAAGATGTTGGGTGCATTTTTTGGATCGAGTTGTGAGGTCGTCCAAGTATGCGAGGATGATATGAGCTAGATCATGAAAGATGTATGTCATAGCCCATTGGAAAGTTGCGCCAGCATTCTTTAGGCCAAAAGGCATGACACGATATGCAAAAGTACCCCAAGGGGTGGTGAATGCGGTTTTGTATTGATCGGCTAGATGGATTTGGATTTGATTATAACTAGAGAAACCGTCCATGAAGGATAGAGCCTCGTGGCCTGCGCAGTCGTCGATAATTTGATCGATGAAAGGCATTGGAAAGTTGTCTTTGGGACATGCGTGATTGAGATCGCAAAATTTTGTGCAGACACAGATAGTGCCCTATTTTTTGTTAACGGGAACAGGATTGAAAACCCATGAGTTATAGGCTATGGGGTAGATGAAACTAGCCGCATGTAATTTGTCAATCTCGGCTTTGATGGCCGCTGCTTTGCATGGGTGTAGCGGTCGTTTTTTTTGACGAACTGGTGTAATATTAGGCCAGGTGTCGATGCGATGTTCGATAATAGAGGGATCAAGGCCATGCATCTCTGTGTATGACCAGGAAAAAATATCCCAATATTCTTGGAAGAGGGCTTTATAGGCGGTGATTTCTTTAGGAGTGCATGTGGCGC
>ML784765.1:0-27621 GCA_009831015.1 Picea engelmannii | reverse complement strand
TCCATGCAAAAACGTTAAATTACTCTTTAAACAAAGCAATATATTGATCAATTTCTTTTGGTGTACAATTGATCCCAATATTTACATATTTAGGAGAACTCTCAGTACCAATAATATTTTTTGGGTTTGTTGTATTTTTCATACAGATTCTTCTTCTTTCAACTTCTTCGTCTTATCATTTTGAGAAAACAAAGATTAAGACTTAATACAGTTTTTTGGAATTGATTGCATGTTTTATTCAACTTTAACATCCCTGGTCACCTGGGTCGGGACATGCTACTCTAGAAAATTATTTCATTCTTTGATACCATACTGTAACATACCTAGCATCCAACTGAGCTATGCCACATAAATTTTTCGAAATGCATGCAATAAAAACATATACACACAGAACTCTTGCAGAACTTTATATATAAAACTTAAACAAAAAAATAGATTTGGCAAATGCATGGATTCATACTGAAATGATAGTAAATATAAACATGCATCATATATAGGAAATACCCATAAATATAAAGACAGTTATAAACCACACATAGGATAAACCCATAAAAATAAACACGTAAATAATAATGTAGCATGTAATTTAACACACAATTGACACTTATCTTGGTAAGAATATCACCAACTGCATGAAAAACCTCCATGAACCTCCCAACCTTATACCACACTACTCATCACTCTCAGTAGTGGGTGACCCCCGAGATGGGACTAAACTCCACCCAGGTAAAGGGATTCCTAACCAGGCTGATGTTTCTCAAACAACGGAAAATACTACGTCACAGGTGTCACTCAAACTAACATCCTACAGTCTATCATTCCCCACATGCCTATGCCACCCCAAGAAGTGTTTCCCTTCTCTACTCAACAGTCCCTCGGCTACCCCACTTCCCTTCCAGTGCTTCAGAAACAGGCTAGACAAGAAGTCTCAGAGCCCTGTAGCTATAGTTTAGCACCTTCAAGAAATTGATTCCCAACAATTCTCTCACTCATAGAGAAATTTCAGTATCCCACGAGCCTGAACACCTGCTTCTTTAGTCCATCTCCCAAGCTAAGTCAGTACAAAAATAGGCATGGGTACGGATATGGTACTGGTTTAGGTATGGATACAGATACAAAGAGGTATGGAGGACAAATCAATGAGTGTGTCAATGATGATGGAATGATGAATGAATGATGTAAAAATGAACTAAGTCCAAAATATATGTATGCATGTTCCCAACTTGACACTTGTCATGTTGGGAGCTACTTTGGCCCACTTGTCCCCATCCTTAGAACTTAGGATAAAATGATTATCCATACTTTACAATTTAGGAATATTAATATAATATTCCTTTTTGGCTTAAGATCCCTATCTTATCCCCTTTTCCTTAACTTCTAGCCCCCCCTTTCCCTAACTAGTGGAGTTTAGTCCCCCATACTCTTTTATCATGGTCGGTCTACGTGCAACGATGTATTTTTATATTAATAATGAGACATATAAAAAATTAGGCTCACTGGCCTTTAACATATAGGTTCTCTGACCTAATCATCCCATAATCATTTTGGATTATAATAAATTGGCTCACCAGCCTACAAAACACAACATATACACAAAGTCTCCTTGGCCTCAAAATCGCGCCCACTTAAGTTTGTTGCACACGGTATCTTGGAATGTCCACACTTCATCATTTTACTATGCAGTACATGTGCGCACTATACCATGGAAGGTACATACAAAAATGATATCAAACATCTCACCAGCTTATGTACATTTGTTTTTACATTTACAATTGGGTTCAACCTAAGGGTATTACAATCCCCTCCCCTTATTTATGCACTGTCCTCAGTGCATTATGTACACATATACAACAAAAATTTCAAAAATCCTCAAAAAGATGCGGGTATTCTTCCTGCATTGCATCCTCGTACTCCTAAGTAGCGTCCTCAGTATGGTACCAATTCCATTGGACCTTTACAATTCCTAGGGCTCGATTCCAAAGCTATTTTATTTTCCAGTCCAGAATGCATATCGAATGCACTTGGAAAGTGCCTTCTTTCTCCACCTGAATCACATTCCAATCAATAACATGATTAGCATCAAGTATATATCTCTTGATAAATGATACATGGAATACATTATGAATAGACATAGATGCAAGCAATGCAATCATAAAATCCACTGGACCAATCTTCTCTAGGATTTCAAATGACCCACAATAGAGAGATACCAACTTTGAAAAATTTCCCAACTTCAGTGAACTTCTATTGGACTTAACCTTCAAGAATACATTATCACCCACTTTAAATTCCATGTGATTTCTACCATTATCAACATAGCTTTTCCGCCTGTCTTGGGCATCCTTTAAATTTTGTTTTATTTTCAACATTTGCTCCTCCATTTCCCTGAGTAAATCTGGCCCAACCACTGCTCTATCTGCTGGGTTATCCCATCTTACTGGTGTGTTTCACTTTATGCCATAAAGTGCCTCAAATGGGCTCATACTTAGAGATTCTCGGTACCCATTGTTATAAGCAAACTATACTAAGTGTAGGTAGTGTTCCCATTTTTATGGTTTATCCATCACATACATCCTCAACATATCCTCAATCACTTGATTCACCCTCTCTGTTTGTCCATCTGATTATGGATGATAAGTTGTGCTAAAATTCAAATTTGTTCCAAATCCATTAAATAATCCTTTCCAAAAATTTGATGTAAATTTTGTATTTTTGTTAGACACAATTGTCTTGGGTATACCATGTAATCGAGCAATTTCTCTCATATAAACATCAACAATTTTGGCTTCCTTGTGAGTGAGCTTAACTAGAATAAAATGGGCATCTTTAGTAAGCTTATTCACCACTACCATGATAGAATCATGTTGCTTGTTTGTTCTGGGTAGTCTGGTGATGAAATCCATTGTTACAACTTCCCATTTCCACTCAAGAATGGGTAATGGTTGTAGCAAACTAGCTGGGTGTCTATGCTCAACCTTTACCTTTTGACATTCCAAACATTTGGCAATAAAATCAACAACTTATTTCTTCAAGCCTGACCAATAATCTTGGCTCTTGACAACTGCAATAGTTTTCTGATAACCTGGGTGCCCAACATAAGGCACATTATGCATTTCTCTCAATATCAGATTTTTCAATTCATGAGAATTTGGTACATAAATTATGCCCTTCTACATGAGAATTTCATCATTTTCTAGCTTATAGTCTTCAATTTTCTACTGCAAATTACCTTGTTATAATTTTTCCACTAATTCCTTGTATTGCAAATCTAATTTTGCAAACTCCAAAATTCTATCTTTCAAATATGATAGGTACATGATAATGGCTATATCATGAAATTCATGCACTCTTCTACTGAGTGCATCAACCACTTTGTTCTCTTTTTGATGCGGGAGCATCGTTGGAAAGCATGCAGATAAGGACCACTCAATGCATGGGAATCTTTCTGGAATCTTAACGCTGGCAGTCTCGACGAATATTGTGAGGCATGTCTGAACTCAACGATTTTGAAGGACACCTGAACTCAACGATTTTGAAGCACACTTAAATGATTGTGAGTGAAGTGGGAGTTTCCACTCCTGCTCTGGAATATGAATGATCTAATATAGTCGTTAGGTTAGGTTTTGGAGTAGCCAAGTAGTCAGGGGGAACCCTAAGAACCCTCTGAGATAAATAGAGGTTATATACGCCTAAATGAGGCTAGCTACAAGTTAGTAGGAGATTTATGAGTTTTCATTTTTTGTTTTGATTTCAGTTGTAGACATTTTCACTTTTGAATATAATAGAAGAAAATTGACCCAATGCATGGTGTGGGCATTGTTTGAAATTCTCTATTATTGTGTTTTCATGAATGAATGAATGAATTTAGTTATGAGTAGATGGAACTGTGAATGTTAGGATAAGTTTCAATTGTTTCTCTTCTGATTGAAGTGGTGCAAGGTGTGCACACAAAACACAAGGAGTGCGTTGATGGGATCTGTTTCGGTTCTGAAGCTCAGAAGAGATAGCATGAAACTTCCCTTTACAAGGAGTGTAAAAAGACTGGTGCAAGGCATGCATGGTCGTCCGCAAGAATTCAAACCTTGCGTAAAGATTTGGTGCAAGGAGTGCACAGATCTAAGATGTGACTAAGTGTTGAAGGGACTTTGTAAGAAGTCGAAGAACCAGTGAAAGGAGAACACCAGGAGGGCGAGAGGAATTTCTCGTCGATAAATCCTTCGGATCTGAGTTATTGAAATCCCTAAAACATAAGGAGTGCATGGGAAGTCGATGTCTTCACAAGACCAAGATTAGGAGGAATAACACTTTTCATAAGTGTTAACGATATCCAAGATTGGGACTCATTGGAGGGGAAAAGGTTAGAAACCTTTGAACACCTAGAAAATATTCTAAGTCAGAGAAATCAGAAGCTTAGGAGGAGGAGCGACATCAACCGTTGGATCACAGTGCAAGGATCAACAACCATCTCATTCAAGACAAGGTATGCGAGATTTAACGCTTCGTACACACAGGGGAGAGAACCCACCAAAATTTGAGACTTGAAACTTCTGAAGTTCAGAGTTCCAGATTTCCGAAGTAAAATCTTCGTTGTTCGATCATCTGAAGTGGACTGAGCCATCAGATTGTCCAAGGTGAATGTTCAATGTTGGATCTCCAAGGAGAACCTAAGTCGTCAAATATCGCGAGCTTATGAGGAATAAAGTTTGAACTCTGATATTCCTGAAACACGGAGTGCCGAAGAGCTGAGAATCGTTGATCTATCAAAGGAAACTTGTCAGCAGATCGCGAGCCTCTAGGAAAATTTTCATGGGATTTTTCAGTTTGAGAATTGAGGTCACCGAACCCTGAAGGCCTGAAGTGAATCTAAGCCCTCAGATCTGGAGGAGATGTGGCGAAGATCTTTGAGCTCCGGGTGAAGTCCCAAAGCGATCTCTAGCCATCAGATTCAGGGGAGATGTGGCATGAATCCGTGTACTCTGGGTATAGACCTGAAGTAATCCTCAGTCATTGATACAGGGGAAGACACACATCTGTAGATCAAAACCTTAGGATAAAAGCATTAGGGAAATGGTGAAGTTTGAGATTTGAAATCCCTGAAGTCTGATACCCAGAGGAGATCTCGACCGTTGATTGAGGGGAGGGTCTTAGGACCATTGATATGGGTTGAAAGGTCAAACACCCAAGGTAGAAGTTGGATCGTTGATTGTAAGGACAGGTGTCTTCAAATCACCCACTCTAGAATATTGAAGTAAGGAAGAAGGAAAGGTTTGATATTTCAAAACCCCGAAGTCTGGAGAACCACAGATATCACAGCCATTGATTCAAAGGGACGAGTGTCAGCATATTTTCTTCTCTAGAAGATTTCCTTGCAAAGGAAAACAAGGTTTGAAACTTGAGAATTTTGGAGCCCAGAGTTCTGAATCTACCATAGTCGTTTATCTAGAAGGAGGAATTACAAACCATTTATTTTGAGGAATATATCTTGGTCGTCTATTTGAAAGAACCGTCAAGATCCTGAGATTGATGCTCATCTCACAATGCAGGGACATGAGTTGCGCAGACTTTAAAAATTCGAGGGTGGGCCGCAATCCATACCATGGTTTCACTAAGAGGACATGTGGAGACTCGAGGAGAATTGCAAGCCAACAATAGTTTGACTTCAAATCACTTGTGGCCATGCCCACAATCGCATGATCATCACCCAAGGTCACATTGGAGGAGGGGCTAAGAGAAAATGCACTAACACCCGATACTCTAAGATTTTTGCAGAGCATGAAAGGGAAAGTTATTGGTGTCATGAATCCTGCACATGAAGTTGAGAGGGCCTATGTCTAATATGAGATGAGACCAGCAAGGTTTCAGAGAGTCATTTGATTCTCAAGTAGAATATCCTGATCGGGAGGTCGCGCAACCCTTAATAGAGAAGGGGGTCTACACCAAGTGGTATTAGAGAAGATTTTTTTCTTGTAGACAACAGTCAAAGGAGGGGAGACAGAAGAACTCGAAGTTGTACTCTATGTGTGACAGACAGTCAAGAAAATTCTACCAAGGAGACGAGTGGAACCACCTTTAGCCAATCGAGCTGTAGAAAGGGAGATGTGAGAACTTCATGCAAGATTAGAGGTGATGGAGGCAACGCAGAGATGAGCACCTGATGATGGATACATCAACGATGTAGAGAAGGAAGAAGTATAAACCAAAGAAGTTGTAGGAGAGGATGTTGTCAAAGAACGCTTGCTGAGAGCAGTTGCTAGATTGGGAGGCAAAGCCAAGATAGAGGTCCCAATGTATGAAGGCAATTTATATGCTGAAGAGCTTCTAGATTGGGTGAGATCCATGGAATTTTTTTTTGACTATGAAGAGGTCGTTGAAGAGAAAAAGGTGAAACAGGCTATCACCAGTCTAAAAGAACATGCAACATTGTGGTGGGATGAAATGCAGGTTGAGAGGAGAAGCAAAGGAAAACATAAGATAAAGAATTAGGAAAGAATGGTAGCCAATATGAAGGCTAAGTTCATGCCCAAATATTATCAGATCAATTTGTTCATGAATATGCAGAACCTAAGACAGAAGGGGATGACATTTAAGGAGTACACAAAGGAGTCCTATAGGATGAACACCAGAACTGGACAAAGGGAGAGAGATGAAGAAAATTTTTCCAGATATATAAATGGCCTGAGATATGAAATCCAGGATGAAATCAACATGATGTCGGTAAAGACAGTGGAGGATGCTTATTAGTTTGCATTGAAGGAAGAGGAGAAGTTGGCCAAAAAACAAATCCAATGAAGAAGAGGTAAAATCCCAACCCCAACTAGAGGTAAGGGAGTTACCCATGAAAAGGAACATAATTCTAAGGACAAGGCTAAAAATCCACACAGTCACTCGTAAAGAGGAGGAAGTTCCCGAGGAAGACAGGGTGGTGGAAGAAGTTCTTCTAGAGGAAGAGGAAGAACAGGAGAAGTAAGATGCTATGGCTATGGAAAGATAGGGCACATGTCTTGGGAATGCCTCGAGAAAAAGAAAGAAGGAGGAGTTGAAGCTCACATTTCAGAAGAACAGAGAGGGAATGTTGAAGCAGAAGGAGCAGAGGATGGAAGATCCCTAATGTTGAGGAAGGTTCTCTTAAAACGAGAGGCAAAACTTGAAAAGCTAGTGAAAAGGAACAGTCTCTTCAGGACAACTTGCAAGACTAAAGACATAGTATGCAAGGTGATAATTGATAGTGGGAGCACTGATAACTTAGTATCCACAGATATGGTGGAGAAATTGGATCTGGAGACAACTGCCCATCCGAATCCATACAAAGTCTCATGGTTACAGAAAGGACACTAGGTAATGGTTACTAAACAATGCTTAGTTGAATTTAAGATAGGAGGATATAGAGATGAAATTCTATGTGATGTAATTCCCATGGATGTATGCCATATTTTGTTGGGAAGACCATGGAAGTTTGACAGGAATGTCATGCATGATGGGAGGAAGAATACATACACCTTGGAGAAGAATGGTAGAACACACATATTGCTTCCAATAGAGGAGAATAAAGTGAAAGAGGATGCCAGCACGATCATACTTGTCACAAACCCACTACGGAAATGAATATTTTCCGCTGAATTCTCGAGGGTCAAAATCCCCGAAATAACTATGGGGGTCTTAGCATAGGCTAGTTCCTTCCTTGTCCACCTCCATGTGATCATGGGTCATGACCATAGGCCGAACAAGTATGGCGTTCTTTCACTCTTCACGACTCAACACTACCAGAGCGTCGAGTCTTTCGACTCTGCAAACCCTGACACGACGAAACGCCGAACCCCAACAGGGCTAGCGAGTGGCAGGTTTCCCCCTTGGGGTTTTGTCAACATGACCCTATCCCGTGTCTACGTGCTTAAGCCAACCAAGTGCTTATCAACTTTTTGCGATTCGGGGAAATGCGATGCATGACTTCCCTTTGACACTTTTCACTACTCGTAACCTCGTAGGTTGAAGTGTCGAGCTCTCGTGCTCTTCTTCTCTGAAATATCGAGACGCGAAAGTTAGCAATGGTTGACTTCCTCTTCACACTTCTCGCAACTCGCAACCTCACAAGTTGGAGCGTTGAGCCTTTGTGCTCCTATCTTGTGAATCCCTGAGACGTGAGAACTCAACAGAGTGTTGAATCCTTTTCGGGCGACACATACCCACCTGTCAATCACATGGGCCCCACCTGATGGATGTGCCACATGTTCTCATGAGCCTCAGCTCTTGTCACTTTACAACTTCTACGGTCGAAAGTGACCCCTTCCAACCTCCGAACCCCCGAAATCCTGATATACGATATCACCACGGAGTTCTGATCCAACAGTCCTCCCGTTCCTGGATCCAACGGTTCATATTTTTCTCCTCACCACTTCGCACTTCATGATTTCATGAGTTGGAGCACCCAAATCTTGCACTCTCTTCCTACGAAACCTCGAGATGAGAGATCCCGAACTCAAACCTCTTCGAGACTGCATTGACCCTAACCGCCTTGCAAATTTGCAAGATCCAACGGCTATCGACTGTTCTCCACTTCTATCTCGAACTATCTCCACCGTCCATATAGCTTCTCCCATGGCTACTTCTATGACTTAACTCTCTCGCAACTCAATGCGATCCAACAGCCCACGAAAATTCGACACTTCTCCACGAAGTCTCTCTGCTGTTCATTTCTGCTCTCTTCTGTGCGTGTCTGGACGTACTTTTTCGATGACCCAGATCTATTTCACTCCAACTGATCTAACGGTAGTTGTAGCTCCTCCTTGAAAATGCAATTCTCTTCCTTATCCTTGGAATATTTCTTAAGTATCAAAGGTCTCGGCCTTTTCTTCTCCTCTGCAACCTTTGCAGCTAAGGCTCTGTGCACAAAATGGCACTATCCCTCCCAAGCATTTCTTCTCTGAAACCATGAAATATCTCCTCGACCTCTATGATTCCTATAGGGTCTGTGTACACGACAAGGTGCTGCTTGTCCTCCTCAGATGGACGGCTATGATTCTCTCGTGACTTCGCCACCCACGAAGTTGAAAGACTTCCCTCTATGACTCCCGATGTCTGAATCCTCGATATGGGTGATTTTGTGACACGTTTCCTCCCTCCAATGGATGGCTTAGGTTCTTTCACTATTTCAAGACTTCTGATGTCGAGTGCCCAGACTCTCATCCTTCGGACTCCCAAACTCCCGAATGACGAAACCCCGATATGAACTCCTTCTTGAGACTTTTTCTTCTGTTGTTCTTCGCGAGAGGTTTAAGTCTCATGCAAATCTCGATAGATCCAACGTCTGTCGGCTGTTTAGACCAAGATCTGACGCCTCAAACCTGTCTCTCCATTGCATCGTTCCGAAGCTGCCTGGACACGAATCCATGGTCCAGATTCTTTCACGGACCTTGGGGCTCTACAGTCCTGATTTCTTCGCTACTCGCGAAGATAAAGGAAAAAGGGCTAAGGCATTTAACGCCCTCGTTTATTACTTCAATCTAACGGTTGTGAATGACCGCAGATCTTCTGATAGGATCTCATCCATTGATCGATACTTATTCTTCGAATCCTCAAGGGATTCTGTGACTTCTGTGCCTCTGCAGAGTCTTTGCACACAAAGTGCTACCTCTTCTGAGCTTTTAAAAAAGGGTGTCTCTATGGGGAGATTTATCCAGGGTATCACCTGAGACGGATAAGGGTATAGATTTCCCAAGAAATGACTTGAATTTTGAATTGATTTACTATGCGTATATACATATAAATTATTTATAAACATAATCCATATGTGGCCCTTCCATTATAAGCATGCAACCACCATTTCTGAATCAAAACACTACACAGGCAGTATTATACTCAAACCATTCATAAAACTGCACAGACTATGAGCATATATGTCAGCATATAAATTTCAAGATGCAAGATGTAAAACACTTATCAGAAATAACCCTATAAGTGAGTGCAATTGCTGAGAGGGGTGCTCGTTTCCACCCAACCACAGGCTCAATGATTCCGATAGGATATACCACTAGCCACCCTCGAGCTGAGACCACGATGTTGCGAGATTGTGTCTCTATTTTCCAGTGACCGAGAACAAGGGTTACTCTCCCCCTTCTCATCTATCACTCACTCTGTATTTTCTAGATTTTTCTTCCTTCCCTTGCTCCTTCCCCCTTCTCGCTTCTCCCTCACGCATTTTTCCTCTTACGAGGTTGCATGTGGCACGATTTTCCTCGCACTGGTCAGGCATGATGGCTCTACGGATGGACGATTCACCCCCCTCCTATCCCTCATTACTCATGAGGAGCCATTTACCTACCAATCCCGGCGAGTCATTTAATTCGGGGCCAATGAGCTGCTCTTGGTTCTCCAGGACAGTGAAGTCCAAATACAGTATTGGTTTCGGTGGAAGTTAACGCCACCTTTCCAGGTTCCTTCCACCACCTTTCTTCAACCATCGTGGTCTCTTTTTTAGCATATCCCCTCTCAACAGTCCTGTAATATATTTATATTTATATATATATATTCATAATATTATTCACATTCATCGACCTTTTTCACAAGGTCCATTCACATCACACATTCACATTTTTTAGTTTGCCACAATTCTTGGCCAGTATAGTTAATTTTACAAACTGGGGGAAACATGGTGTTACAATTCCCTCCCCCTTAAAGGAAAATTGTCCTTGATGTTCTTATCTATCAACATGACATGCATGTACAGAAGCAAACAAAATCGGATATGCCTCTCTCATGGCATCCTCCATTTCCCATGAAGCCTCATCTGGGCCAAAATGTCTCCACTGCACCTTGACCTGTGCAATGGTTCAGTTCCAGAGTGGGGTTTCCTTTCTGTCCAGTATGCACTGAGGTTCTGGTAGAAATTCTCCCTCCGGTTCCACCTAGATCACAAACCAGTCAATTATATGATTAGCATCATATACATATTTCTTCAATAATGAAACATGGAAAACATTATGTGATTTTACTATGGGAGGAAGTGCTAGCTTATAGACTACAGGTCTCACTCTATCTAGAACCTCAAAGGGTCCACAATACCGAGGTGCCAACTTGGCACAAGCTCCCATTTTTAGGAAACTCTTCCTAGGCCTAACTCTGAGATATACATGGTCTCCCATTTTGAACTCTCTTAGAGTTTTCTTTTGGTCAACATAACTTTTTTGTCGGTTCTGGGTGACCTTCATGTTTTGTTTTATCTAAGTCACCTGATGTTCCATTTCTTTCAACATGTTGGGTCCAAAAGAAATCCTGTTTATGGGATTACTCCAACTGACTGGAGTGTTACACGGTCTACCATAGAGGGCTTCGAAGGGACTCATCTTCAAGGATGCTTGGTAGCCATTGTTGTAGGCGAATTCTACCAGTGGCAGGTAGTCTTCCCACTTCCTTAGTTGATGCATTGCATGCACTCTTAGCATGTATTCAAGTATTTTGTTCACTCATTCTTTTTGTCCATCGGTTTGAGGGTGATAAGCTATGCTAAACAACAATTTGGTCTCTAAGCCAGCCATCAGTGATTTCCAAAAGTTAGAATTAAATTTCGTGTCTCTGTCATACACGATCTCTTTCGGCATACCATGCAGTCTAAATATCTCCTTCATGAATACCTGAGCAATATCTATTTCCTTGCAAGTCAACTTGACAGGGATGAAGTGAGCAGACTTGCTCAATTTATCCACCACCACCATAATGGCGTCAATTTGTTTGTTTGAGGTTGGTAATCAAGTGATGAAATCCATGGAGATGGTTTCCCATTTCCATTCTGGGATTGGTAAAGGTTGCAATAATATTACTGGGTGTCGAAGTTCTGCTTTAACCTGTTGGCACTCTATGTATTTGGCTAGGTAGTCGGCTATGTATTTCTTCAATCCAGGACAATAAAATTGTTTCCTGGTGACAGTGATCATTTTCTAGTCTCCTGGATGACCCAAGTAGGGTCTTTTATGTAGTTCATCTATAATGAACCTCTTCAAGTCATCACAATCTGGGATATAAAATCTGCTTTTGTAAATGAGTAGACCTCCTTCGGTCATCTGGTAGCCTTCATATTTTACTCCAACGGGTTCTTGCTGTAGGTACATGATCACGGTCTGGACAAATGGATCTATCTTTTGTGCATTTTCGACTCTTTCTTTGACATCTGTCTTGCATGTGCTCACCACTACCAGGTGAATTGTTTTCATACTTCTTCTAAGGGCATCGACCACCCTATTTTCCTTACCTTTAATGTGTTTGATCTCGAAATCAAACTTGCTAAGGAGGGCCATCCACCTAGCTTGTCTAGCATTGAGCTTTGGTTGATCAAACATGTATCGCAATCCACAGTGATCTGTCATAAGTACAAATTTTCTCCCCAGGAAGTAATGCCTCCACATTTTCAAGGCATGCACTATGGCAGCCAGCTCTAGATCATGGGTCACATAGTTGACTTCATGCTCATTCAATTTTCAGGATTCATAACAGATCACACTTTCTTCCTACATAAGGACTCCTCCGAGCCCTTCCTTACAGGCATCTATGCACACGAGGAAGTCAAATTCTGGATTGACGATCTTTAGCACAGGCGCATGGGTCATTAGATGTTTCAGGGTTTGAAATCTTTCTTCACATTTCTGTGTCCACATGAATTTTTTCCCCTTCTTCTGGAGGGCAGTGATTGGACACCCAATCTTGGAGAATCCTTTTATAAATATCCTATAGTATCCTGCTAATCCCATAAAGGATATGATGTTCGAAACATCCTTTGGGGTAGGCCATTCCATGATAGACCTGATTTTGTTAGGGTCTACCACTACTCCTTCTTTGGAGAGAACATGGCCTAAGTAATGTATTTCTTTCTGGAAGAATTCACATTTGCTGAATTTGGCATAGAGTTGATGTTCTCTTAGCACTTGCAGCACAAGTCTAAGATGCTCTTCATGATCTTTTCTATTCTTGGAGTAAATTAATATATCGTCAATAAAAACAAACACAAATTTGTCTAGGAACTTGTTGAGTACGTTGTTCATCAAGCACATAAAATTGGCAGGGGCATTGGTCAACCCAAATAGCACCACCACAAAATCATAGTGACCATACCTCGTTCGAAAAGCGGTTTTATGGATGTCTTCACCCTTGATTTGGACTTGATGGTATCCCAACCTCAAATCAATCTTTGAAAAAATAGACGCACCCCCCAATTGATCGAATAGGTCATTGATCCTGGGCAAGGGGTACTTGTTATTTATGGTTACCTTATTGAGTTGCCTATAATCTATACACAGTCTAAGGGTACCGTCCATATTTTTCATGAACAGGACTGGTGCTCCCCACAGAGACACATTGGGTCGAATATATCCCTTATCCATCATTTCTTTTAATTGCATCTTGAGTTCAACTAACTCAGGTGTTCTCATCCGGTAGGGTGTCCTAGACACCGACACTACTCCTGGTGCAAGTTCTATTGAGAAGTCTATGTCTCTTCTCGGAGGTAAACCTGGTACCTCTTCTGGAAACACATCTATGTATTCTCTCAAGATAGGGTGATTGGCAGGGCTTGGTTTGTCACCTTCGATTGTTTTCAACATCTATATTGCATATAGGGGAAATCCCTTTCGGCAATACTTTCTCATTTGTAGAGCTGATATTTGTCTCACCGAGATAGGTTTTCGGATCCCTTGAAGGGTTATCCTCTTCCCTTCCTTACTTACACATTCTAAGGTCTTATGGTAACAATCCAATCTGGCTTTATGGGMATCTAGCCAATCCATACCAATCAATAGATCATACGATCCCAAGGGTAATATGTTAAGGGTTGTTTGCATGGGGAATTCACCCAACATTAATTGGCAGGCTGGTATGACCTCTGCTATCCTCCTTTTGGTGCCAGTGGCTAACTTTACCAACCATGGCTTGGTATGTTTTTGTGGCTGTAGTTTACACTTATCAATAACTTTAGGGGCTATATAACTCAAATTTGAATGAGGGTCAATTAAAACAGACACTAGATGGTTGGAAATCATACCTTCTATTTCCTCTACTGAAGCTTGGTGGTCTGCTTGGTTATTATCCAAGGCTACATAAATTTTTGGCACACTCCTGGCCACATCATTGACAGTAGTAGCTTCCTGTATGTTATAAATTCTCTGACTATTCTATTGTCGGTGTGGGTAGTCTCTCAAGAGATGTTCTTCTCCGCAACCCCATCATTTCAAAGGTTCTCTCTTTGGGTTATCGGTCTTCACTGATATGGGTCCAGAAGTTTTATTTCCGCTCAAGGAGGGAAAATTCTACTGGTGCATACTCCAGGCTCGAAATTTCATTCTTGGGTTCTTCTTGTAGTTCTTAAATCCTGGGGATTTAATTCCCCTTTTCTGAAATCTTGAACTATTCTTCTGTTTCCATCCTTCGCGAGGTTCTGCTCAATGCCCAAACTGTTCATGACAATAGGCTGCCTTTCGAATAGTGTCTTCTAGAGTCTTTGGCTCATCAAATTCAATTCTATTCTGATAGTCCTTAGGTAGTCCACTGATGAAGCGTTTCACCTTTGCCTTTTCTTCTTTTATATAGGGTACATACCTCAACAAATCGAGGAATTTGTTGACATATTCTTCTATAGTGAGTTGTCCCAGTTTGAGTTCATAAAACTCTTTAGTCTTTTCGTCGAAATATTTTTCCGAAAGATACTTCTTCTGGAAGTATTTCTCAAACTGTTCCCAAGACATGTCCTCTTCACAAACCCCTTTCATATTCTTAAGGTCTTCCCACCAAATGGAAGCCTTTCCGTTCAAGTTGAAGGTGGCCACTCGGTCCTTCATATTTTCTGAAAAGTCATGGACTCTGAATTACTTCTTTAGTCCAATCAGCTAAGCCTCTTCTTCCTCTCCCTTCTTTATTTCACCATCGAAGGAGGGTGGTTTGGCCTTTCTAAATTCTTCAAATTTTTGACCTTTGGAAGAATTTTGCTTCTTCTGTTTTCTTTGGGGATAGGAACTGGTCCTGCTGCTAGAAGAGCCCTCTGAATCACCAGCTTTCTTCTCAGAGGAATTATTCGATGCTTTTCCTTTACCTCTGGGGTGGACCTTTTTCAAGGTGCTCCTCTTAGTGTGGCCACTGATATGATCATGTTTCTGAGTTTTAGTTTCATGCTAAATTTGTCTTTGTAGATCAGATAAACTCTGTAGTAAAACTACGTTAATTTCTGTTTTCTTTTCTTGTTCTTTCATCATCCTTTCATTGTCAGCCTTGCATCTTTATAATTCGACCATGAGACTCCTCATAGTCTCGGCTAGATATGGAGGGATCCCTGCTGCCCTCCTTTCATCGGAATCTTCATCTCTATTGTGGGATCCTTCTTCCACTTCTTGGTGAGCCACCATACTATGCGTTGATAATTTCCCACGGTTGATCTTCCGCTTGTGTGAAAAAAGGAAAAATGCTGGTTGTTAGTTAGTATTTATATTTATTTATGGCCAGTACATAATTCATATTTTCACATGTACACACACACAATAGGGGTTTTTCATTCTTAACTTCATCTTTTGACTAGGAAGGTTAGGACAGGGGGTTACTCTTTTTAAGAGTGTTCTGAACTAAGCTTCTGCGCAACTCGTTCATGAGCCCAAGCAGACCAAGTGTTTTAACCATTCTCTGATACCAATTTTTCACAAAACCACTATGAAAATGAAGATTTTCCACCGAATTCTCAAGGGTCAGAATCCCCGAAATACCTATGGGGGTCTTGGCATAGGCTATTTCCTTCCTTTTCCATCTCCATGTGATCGTGGGTCATGACCACAGGCCGAACAAGTATGGCATTCTTTCACTCTTCGTGACTCAACACTATCAAAGCGTCGAGTCTTTCGACTCTGCAAACCTTGACGTGGAGAAACACCGAACTCCGACAGGGCTAGTGAGTGGCAGGTTTCCCCCTTGGGGTCTTGTCCACATGACCATGTCCCATGTCTACGCTCTTAAGATAGCCAAGCGCTTATCGAATTTTCGCGATTCAGGGAAATGCGATGCATGACTTCCCTTTAACACTTTTCACTACTCAACACCTCGCAGGTTGAAGCATCGATCTCTCGTGCTCTTCTTCTCCAAAATCCTGAGACGCGAAAGTCAGCAATGGTTGACTTCCTCTTCACACTTTTCGCAACTCGCAACCTCATGATTTGGAGCGTTGAGCCTTCGTGCTCCTATCTCGTGAATCCATGAGATGCGAGAAGTCAACATAGTGTTGACTCCTTTTCGGGCGACGCGTGCCCACCTGTCAATCACGTGGGCCCCACCTATCAATCACGTGGGCCCCACCTGATGGATGTGCCACATGTTCCCACGAGCCTTATATATCAACACTTTGTGAATTCTACGGTCGAAAGTGACCCCTTCCAACCTCTGAAACCCCGAACTCCCGATATACGATATCACCGCGGAGTTCTGAGCCAAAGGTCGTCCCGTTCCTGGATCCAACGGTTCAGATTTTTCTCCTTGCCACTTTTCACTTCGTGACTTCATGAGTTGGAGCACCCAACTCTTGTTCTCTCTTCTTGTGAAACCCTGAGATGCGAGATCACGAACTCAGACCTCTTCGGGACTGCACCGACCCTAACCGCCTTGCAACTCTGCAAGATCCAATGACTATTGGTTGTTCGCCACTTCTATCTCGAAGTGTCTCCAACGTCCATACAACTTCTCCCATGGCTTATTCTATGGATTAACTCCCTCACAACTCAGTGCGATCCAATAGCCCACGAAAATTCACCACTTCTCCACGAAGTCTCTCTGCCATCCATTTCTGCTCTCTTCTGCACGTGTCTAGATGTACTTTTTTGATGACCCAGATATATTTTGCTCCAGTGGATCTAACGATAGTTGTAGCTCCTGCTTGAACATGCTCTTCTCTTACTTCTCCTTGGAAGATTTCTTAAGTATCAAAGGTCTCAGCCTCTACTTCTCCTCTGCGACCTTTGCAGCTAAGGCTCTGTGCACAAAATGGCACTATCCCTCCCAAGCTTTTCTTCTCTGAAACCATGAAAGATTTCCTCAAACTCTATGATTACTATTGGAGCCACCTTTGTTTTCTAGCCCGTGACAAATTTCATTTTTTAACGCTTGAAATCAAAAGATGGTTTTCGTATTTTCCGTCCGTGGTTTCAAAATCTCCGAAGCTTTATCAACACAAACAATGATGATTATTGTACTCTCGAGGCGAGTCCTACCTTTCGTAAAAATGTTTCCTCTTTTGTTCTACCTCGGGATCTCGTAGGTCGGATACTATAAGTCGTGTATTTCACACGCCCTAAGCTACAAAACGGTGAAATCGTTTTAATTTTTCACTCAGGATAGTAACGAGGGTAAAGTTTTCCCCTAACCCATGATTAAACGTCATCGGGGTTTCACACCTCGACGTTCACCAAACCCAAAAATTTATTGTCATAGCTCCAATAGCCAAGAACACGAAGTCCTTATTTTAGTAACCCATGTCACGGTTAAAAGTAAAAGCTAAACCATGGTAAAAGTTCTGTCGGCAATTCGCCACTCGACGTTTTATTTTTCAAAAGTTACACTGTCTAAATCCTGACTCGTGAAATCATGATAAGGATATAAACGTAATTAATCAATCACTTAATCCAAGTTTATTTTCCCTTTTAATTAAGTCGTATTATCATGATCTCGCGATTTTGCTGCTCGGCATGAAAACCCCCCGAAAACTTATTTTCGAAGCTCCGAGTTGCGATAGGGAAAATATAATAATTATGAAATCAATTGAGCCCCTAATAACGATTTCATTTTTATTAACCAAAATTGATCATCGCAGTCTCTGGTGTTAGAGATTCAAAGTGTTGAAGTAAAATCCCCGATATAACAAGTACTGAAACATTGATTAACGTTGGTAAAACCGGATTAATTAAGCTAAATCAATGCATATCCCGTGTTTTGATGTCTGCATGATTTATGAGGTAGACTTATTCCTTCCATATGCCAACTGATATTTTAAACCACCAAAATTTATGACATTAATGAGGAAATAGGGCAAATCGATGAATAGAAGATCAGATTTTTATGGAAAAATTTATTTCTAAAGATGATTTGACAGAATTGTTCTGAAAGGTACCGAGTTTTTTGAATATATATAAGAGCTGTGGTTCATTATAAAAAATTCATTTTCATATCATGCAGAGCACATTATCTCTGAGCAAACTGAATACTGTATGTATATGTATTTCTATCGCAGAAGAGCTAAAACACAAGCTTCAGCCATGGCTCCGCGAAAAGCATCCAAAGCCAATGTTGAGGTTTCGGGACAAGGCTCAGACAATGTCACTGATACTTCGCCTCGAAGTATCAACTCGGTCCTAAATTGGTCATTCGTTTCAGATGTTCTGCAAGCAGAATTGGTGGACTATTTCGACGACTCCAACGAAAACGGAAAAGATGATATAACCACCAAGTACAAAATAGTCATCAGATCCGGAATGCACAAAGTAGCAGCCAGGCCATGATTGCTTCCATATTATGACATGGTCCGATGGGCATTAGACCATGTGGACATACCGACCAGAACCATCATGAATGAACAGAAAGTCACCATCGGGACTTTCAGGCCGGAACATCTGCAAGCCATGTATAAGCTGCCCACAACGTCCGATTACACATATGGCACCGAATTATTGGACGAGTTCAAGCAGAAGAAATGCATACAATGTGATAAAACTATGTCCAGTTTAATAAAAGATTGGGTTTCGAACACCACAAAGTTCAGAGATGACAGCCACGACACATATTCAATCACTTCTTTAGAACCGCAGTACAAATATGTAGCCATGATGACATGCAGGTTATACGGGAAAGAGGACACCTCACATTTTTTTCTTCCGTGGGTGCCTCTAATGTTTTGGGTCGCCAAAGGTAGTTCCTTCGACTGGGAAAAAATGTTGTCCAATAGCTTGACCAGTCGGGTCACAAAGTATCAGGCGCAGAAAGAGAATGGGAAGACGTCTTCATTTTTCATGTCTACATACATTATGGACACAATTTGTTTTTTAACACCATTTCCCTTAATGATCTGGAGTTGGACTCTAGCAAAAGATGAGCCCATACACGTTTATCATGCAAAATTATGGGAAAACAAAGCGACAAATTTTGTTTATGAAATCTTCAACTGGGTGATGGTGCCCCTGCATGTCACTATTTTCGGTCACCCGCCGCCCAGGATCTCAAACAACATAGTAACGAATATGAGTAGCATAGAAGACTGGTATGTAGAAGAAGAATTTTCATACCTCAGAGTTTTCGGGGCTTCGGTCCCCTCGCATGCATTGCCATTGTTCATTCCTGACAAGTTGGGTTGTCGTGAGGTTGTTAGGCAAACAATAATTGGTGGTATAAGAAAAGAGCTTAAGGGAGACTCAAAGAAGGTATGGCCACCTTTTCCTGTTCATTTGAATTCTTATTCTTTATTAGATTTTGGGCATGCCAAAGCCGAGGCAGAATCCCTGGAAGACCTAAATTTGGTCTCCATTGAATACAAGAAGCACGATCTGCAAAGGGTCGTAAGCAATCATTTGGCTAGTTGCGGGCTCAAGAGATTTGAGCACGAGAATTCACCCTCGGATGACATTTTCTGAGGTGCAAGGTCCTATGCCGAGATTCTAGCTCAGATACAAACCTTGGCACCTGAAGAAAGAGCCGATGTTCTGAAGTTCCAGGAGCATCGACGCAGTTGTCTTCCCGCAGTGTTGCGGGCTGAGAGTCCGAGTATGGCGGAGGCGAAACAAAGAGATGTCGAAGGCTCTAAGGATGTGACTCGCGATCAAGAAAAACACCAAGATGAGGGAGAGAAAACTAAGAGTCCGAAAACAGAGATAAAGACTCCTGACCCGCCAAAGAAGTAGAGTCTGGTTACTACTCTGGGAAAATCAGCAAAGAAGATCGGAGAACCTATCACATCAGTTACTCCCTTGCAGTCGACTCAGGGAAATATTGAGGCAGGATGGATCTTCAATGAAGAGTTGAGGCCTATAAGGGTAGAAGAACTCCCTCCAAATGAGTTTTTCTTTGATAAGAGGAGAAAGGTAGTAGTAAAGAGGGAATTCTATCAGGAAGGAGAGTCGACTGCCAAGAAATATAAAGTTATAACTGATGGAAAAGACAAGAAGAATGAACAATTTACGACTGAAATAGCAGGGACATTAGGAGAATATGCCTCAACGAATCAATTTTTAGTCAGGCTTTTGAAAAACCAGCTTAAAAGAAAAAATTGCCTCATCAAGACCCTTGAAGCAAGACTAGCCACAACAACAGAAACTGCCAAGGACTAGGGGAGCCTAGGAATAGAGTAGGCTAGGTTGGCCAATAAAAATGAGATAGAGCTACTCAAGACTAAGATCAAGCAAGCACAGTAGGTGGCCTGAGATGGTCAGATGCAAGTGGGCAAGCAAAGAGATTTGATCCAACAACTGCAGGCTAGGGTGGAAATCGTCGAAAGCAAAGTGATATATATTAGGATGTTTCAGTCCTAGGTGATGGAGATTCGGGGCAGAGTCTTTGTGGGTCAAAGAAAATTACTCGGCAAGGTAGGGGAGATTCGAGACAATTTCTTGCTAGTTAATCAAGTTTTGGAGAACTTATCTGCTAGAGAAAGGGAAGATGGAGCAACACGGGTCGCCTTCCAAGAGGCTCTAATAGCCACAAACAACATGAGTTTGGGAAGTACTCCCAGGTTCACCATTTCGGAGAAGACCAAAGGAAACACTCTATTAAAAGAATGGGAGCACAACATCACCGAAGGCAAGTAGCAAGCCAAAAAGATAACGAATTCCTTAGAAGAGGCCTTTAGTTCTATAGATGGAGATCTTCTAGGCATTGATAGCGAAGGTAATGCCGAGGTGTTGAAGCAAATGAATATGGAAAAAATCTCGCTTGATCTAAAGGAAAAAGAGGAAAGAGATTCGACTGAGATTTCCCAAGTGACTATGGAAGACATAGTCCAAATAGACAAATGCATGATTAGACCAAGCACGCAATTATGCGCTATCCACATCATAGACGAACAGATGGAAGAAAAGTTGTTGTAGTTAGCCCGTGAATGTTACTTTTTTGAAGCCAACTGTCAAACAGAACCGTCGAGGCTGATATATCAACTGGTTGAAAGATGTGTCTCCTGTACCGAGCACGAGCGAGGACAAACGTCTGGCACCAAGTGAAGACAGAGAAGAAGAAATGGAGCGATTGCTCTCGTCCCTATCATAACTGAAATTTTGTGATGATTGAGATTCTATATTATTTTTGAAACTGTATAAATATACCACAGAAAGAAAAGAAAAAGGGATGGACCTTTTTGTGTCCATTGTAACAGAGTTTTTACAATTTTTGAGAGTTAATACAAAGAAAATATGAAGATTCCCAATTTCGTCACGACTGTGTTATGAGTTTGTTTTCTTGTATCTCATATTTTGTTTCATTTCATATTCCTAACTGATGAATGCTTCATTATAATTCAGTACGACCACTACTATAGCAAATGAATTTTGATTTTCTGTAATTGTTTACTATTTTTCCTCTGTACCAGCTATCAGTGGGTGTAAGACCAGTCAACACTTTCAAAATTCTACAGATATTTTACGCTACATCGGGTTATTTATTTATAGTTTTCTTCTTTTGTTTATATGTGAGATTCTCCCTTGATAAGAGCCTTACACCATAGACAGCTAATTTTTTTTCTCCCACCTCATACATTTTATTAAGATATAACTCAGTTATGGGAAAGAGCCTTTGATTTGCACCCCGTTTTATTTCCGAAACCGTAAATTCTCTTTTATACAACCAAATTGAGACAACACTTAATTTCTCTCTGAAGTTTTTCTTATTTTATTGTTCCTCCATGACTGTCCCTATACCAACACAGCCTAATATCGAACCCGGATTATCAATTCAAACACACATTGCCTTAAACCTTTTCGACACTATTCTTAAAACAACTACTACCTGGGTTGAACTTGAACGTTCATGGGCTGCGATTGAACATGACATAACTATCCAGGAACAGTTGGAAGCTAGAAAACGCCAACGTAGAAATATTCCTTAGTTTCCTTTGCCGAAGGTTGACATTTCTCTCTTCTCCACCTTTTACCCAATTTCGGATGTCTAGACACTGTACTTCTAAGCCTTAAGTACAGACTCTGGAACAACATCTTTTTGGCGTCGTTGTCAGGGGCCGAAGTTACGAAATCTTTTTCCCTGGGAAAATGACATTTGTTTTTTGTTGAAAGTGCTACCCTTTGATAGTGAAAAAAGAGTACACAACTTTTAAGGCTTCCTAATCTTTCACTTGGCGACTCCACAAATAATAAACTGGCATCCGGTTGAAGGAATACCAGACAAAACTTGGATGGTAAGAAGATTACACTCGTTACCGATCCCGAGAATATTCTAAAGGCGAGAGGCTCTCTTAAGCTGACTGCTATAGTTTACAAACTTAAAACCCCACAACTAAAGACTAAGAGTTCTTCCAAACCCTCAACTTCGCTCAGTCCTCTCTTTGATACTAAAGTTTCAACGCCAAACTGCTCCGAAGTTAGGAGTGAGATTCATCTGACAATTCCCTTAGTACACAAAGGAAAGGGCCTTCTCGAAAGTTCATCGACAGTTGACATACCATATTTCCTTCAGTTGAATTTTCTGACCTCACCAAATTCTAAAGAGTGTGTTACACACTTGGTTTCCACACCCATCGGTTCTCCTGATTTCTTCTCTTGTAAAGTCGAGGAACCGAGTCCTCACGTTCCTTATCTTTCCTCATCGGATTTTCCTCTTCGCGAAGAAAATAAAGAGTCACTTTTAATTTTCCGAAACCCCCTTTATAACTCTCCACAAATAACGATGGCAGCCGCCGGAGGAGGAGGTGGAGGGTTTATAGGAGGAGGTGGAGGGTTTATCGGAGGAAGAGGAGGAGGAGCCCCTCTAGGAGGAGATGGAGGCCAAGGGCCTGCCCCCCCTCCTAGAGTGTTTGCGAAGGTTGCAGCTAGATATGCTCCCTTAGTATTGTTCATCCCTCTACATGACCTTCCCGAAAATTACATAAAAAATTTACCAAAATTCATCGGGGAAGGGGATCTGACCGCGGCCGAACATATTAATTTCTTTGATCAATTCGCAGATATTCTAGGTATCGAACATGAGGACGTATATT
The DNA here is from genome assembly GCA_009831015.1 of Picea engelmannii. NCBI lineage: Eukaryota > Viridiplantae > Streptophyta > Pinopsida > Pinales > Pinaceae > Picea > Picea engelmannii. The sequence continues at coordinate 4,433 of ML784765.1, read as the reverse complement.
CGAGACTTCTTGTCCAAACCTTCGAAGGCCAGGTCCGAACTTGGTTTCAGAGCCTACCTGCAACATCTATCTTGCCTTATGACGCTTTGGAAGATGCTTTCCTCAGACAATGGGGTGAGAGAAAAGACCATCTATATTATTTAATCGAATTTGGGACTTTAAGAAAAAAGAATTCAGAAATAGTCATGGAATTTATTCAAAGATTCAACAAACTGTATAATAAAATCCCAGCCAGGGTTAAACCGTCCCAACCTGTGGCCAAAGTAACTTTCGCCAGATCTTTCGAACCAGATTTTGTACTCCTTTTGCGAGAAAGAAGGGGAGCCACTCTAAACTGAATGCAGGACGATGTGGTAGAAATAGAGTCTAATATGATGGCTTCGGGTAAGCTTAAAGCTAAATTAGAAATGGGAAACTGAGAAACTAAATGCTTTAGAGAACAAGCTAGTCCGTCTGGATCTAATAGATCCACATATGACAGGGTAGAAGATATGGCCAGAGTAATTAAAGAACTGTCAGATAAAATATCCAGAATGGAGCTCGAACAGGCCAAAGCTGATTCTTTCCCCAAAAAGTATTTCAGGAGGAACCCCAACCCCCTGAACCAGCAAAGACAAATAAAAAATGAATATCAAAAAATACAAGCCCCCTTAAAGAATGAAAATTTTATAGGAGCGAACGATTTTCAATACTTTGGAGATTCGGATAATGATGTCACGAACTTCGGTGATGACTGCACACAACCATATCTAACTCAAGAAGACTATGAAAAATATCTAAACATGCAACAACCGTCAAATAAGGGTGAAGAAGGTGATCACACTGACCTTTGTGAATCTCAACAAGAAATTGAGATGATAATGGCCGAGATCCAACCCAAGTATAACTTAATATCTAAGAGTAAGCCCATCTCAACTGCTCAACCCAAGAAAATCCTCCAAAGAGGTCAAACTTACAAGCCTACTCCAGAAGAGCCCTTATTACCCAACGAAAAAACTAAAGTAGTAAGAACACAAGAGTCCGAAGTGGAAAAAGTTGAAACCCAAGCACAAGGAACCGAAACAGTAAATAAAATTATGTCTTCAACTAGGACCATGAGTAATAAAGCGGTCCAGACGAATAAGTTAGAAAGGAAGGATTCAAAAGTCTCAACCAAAGAAACAGACAAGGTGAGCGGATCTTTCGGTTTTGAAAATGAAATAAATAAAATTAAGATACCAATCCCTTTGGTAGAATTAGCAAAAAACCCTGTTTATTGGAAGCAGATTACCAAACCGATGGGTGTCTCTGAGCTAGAAAGCTAGTTTGATGTTTTAAACCTGGAAGATGACAAACCTAACATCACTTTTGGTCCCCATTTTGAAGGGGAAAAAGACACCATTGCTGCCTTTTATATCACTCTAAATGTGTATGATCAATTGCTACATAATTGCATGTTAGACTCTGGAGCCTCCCATAACGTTATGCCTAATATTATTATGGACAAATTGGGTCTCCAGATCACTAGACCTTATGGAGATATTTACTCTTTTGAATAAAGAAGGGTTAAGTGTATGGGTATGATAAAGGATCTGGTAGTTACCCTGGCGTAGGTCCCGGTTAAGAGTATCCTGATGGATGTGGTTATTGGAGATATTCCCCCTAAGTATGGCTTACTGCTGTCTAGGTCATGGGGAGCCAAGTTGGGGGGTTCTCTTCAATTGGATATGATGTTCACCACAATTCCTATGTTTTGTGGTCAGTTTACTCGGTTGTACAGAGAAACAATATTATCATATACAGTGAGCGACCCTCAAAACCTAAACAATTTCCCTATTTACATCGCGGACCAAGATCTGGGAAATTGTATCTTGTCTTTTGATGATGGTTTGGACGGTTGTTCGGAGGAAAATGATATAGAGAGAGAAGAGTCTAGTTACATGACAGAGGATCTGTGTAGCACCGGTGTCTGGAAAATGTATTTTGACAGTGCCTCATCTTCCGAAGGGGCAGGTGTAGGAGTGCTTTTAGTGGCTCCCAATGGTAAGTTCATGGTTCCTTTTTCCTACCAACTGCAGTGGGATATAGATTACTCTAACAACGTATGTGAATATGAAGCATTGGTCTTAGGATTAGAGGCTGCCAAGAAGATAAAGATAAATAACTTAGAGGTATACGGAGATGCAGAGTTAATAGTCAAACAAATAAACCGACAGTACCAAGCCAAGCATCCCAGATTAAGATCATACAGAAATTGTGCCTCGGATCTCATGGAAAACTTTTTTCTCATCCGTAAATGTCCACTTTATCCCCCGCGCAGAGAATTTATATGCTGATGCATTGGCTAAAGCAACGTCAACCTTCTCTCTTCCCACGACTTTCAAATTGAAGTATCACATTGAAATCAGATACAGACCATCTATACTAGACAATATCCAACACTGGCAGGTCTTTGAGGATGACGAAAAAATTAAGAAATTTCTTGAAGCAGTGGGTGAATTCTCTGAAACTCATGCAAACCAAGAAAATCAAAATGACTTGATATGGATCATGCAAGAAGGGGAGTATCCTAAAGCCTTCCGAGAAAAAATTGCGGATCATCGTATGTTGGTCCTTAAAAACAACCAGATTCCGAAAGGATTGATTCCTTTAGAAAGACTTTTTGATCAGAACAATGTACCTGTATAATCTACTTTACAACCCCAACCAGAAGAAGTGGAGGAATGTGATATAGGAACTGAAAAAGAATCCAGGGTGGTAAAAATATCCAAGTTCCTCCCTCCTGAAGTGAAAATTAAGTATAAATACCTACTCAGACAGTATAAGGATGTTTTCACCTGGTCTTATGATGAGTTAAGAACATATGGCACTTCCATAATTGATCACAAGATACCTTTGAATCCTGGGGTCAAACCGTTTAGGAAAAATCTTAGGCAGATCAACCCCATTTTGTTACCTGTGATCGAAAAAGAAGTTAAGAAACTTTTAGACATGAAAATAATCGTACCTCTGAGATACTCAGACTGGGTAGCAAAACTGGTCTCGGTTAGGAAAAAGAGTGGGGAAATCAGACTGTGTGTGGATTTTCAAAACTTAAATAAGTCGTCTCTCAAGGACAATTATTCGCTGCCCAAAATGGACCATCTGTTAGAAAAATTAGTTGGAGCAAACCAAATGTCTATGATAGATGGGTTCTCTGGTTATAATCAAATCGCCATGAATGAACAAGACAGGGAAAAAACTGCTTTCACCACACCATGGGATACGTTCATGTATGACAAAATGCCTTTTGGTTTGATTAATGCAGGGGCCACATTCCAACACACTATGGACATCGCTTTCATAGGAGAAAGGGATAAGTTCCTAGTCATTTACCTCGATGATTTGACGGTTTTCTCTAAAACCGATGAAGAACACTTGATGCATCTTAAACAGACTTTCGAAAAATGCCGCAGGTTTGGTCTATCTTTAAACCCAAAGAAGTCACATTTCTTCGTGCGGGAAGGTAAGATTTTGGGTCATATCGTATCTAGGGATGGAATCAGGATTGATCCTAAGAGGATTGAAACAATAGATACTATAAATATTCCCAAAAATGTAAAAGAGATTCAATCTTTCTTAGGAAGAATAAATGTTTTACGAAGGTTTATCCCGAATTTCGCTGAGATTGTAAAATTGATCACAGGAATGTTGAAGAAGGACAACGAAGTAAAATGGACAACTGAGGCCAAAGCATTGTTTGTGCATATTAAGAAAGTCATAAGTGAGGCACCTGTGTTAGAAATCCTTGACTATCTAAGAGATTTTCTTATCTTCTCGTTTGCCTCCGAACACACTATTTCTGTGGTGCTCCTACAAAAGAATGAAGAAGGATTCGAACAAACGATCACCTTTTTTAGCAAGAGCCTTAGAGACACAGAACTGAAGTATGATATAATAGAAAAATAGGTGTACACCATGGTAAAAGCATTAAAGGCATTCAGAACGTATGTACTACACTCAAAGATAATTGCATACGTGCCTACCAGTTTTGTGAAAGATATATTGGTGCAGCCAGACAACGATGGAAAAAGAGGGCGATGGCTCGCCAAAATCAAAGAATTCGATCTGGAAGTCAAACTGACCAAATTGATAAAAGGGCAAGGCCTAGCCAAACTCTTAGCTGAGTCGAATTTCAGAGCCCTAGATATCAATTGCCTGCAGGAAGGCGACGAAGACACGGACCTAAACGAGCTGAATGAGGAAACAAGTCCAAACAAGATCGAAGAGAAGTTATTATCATCAGGTTGGTACAGAGACATAGTATCATACCTGCTAACTCTAAAATGCCCAAATGAGCTATCACCATCTAAAGCCAGAACTTTAAAACTCCATGCAGTTAAATATTGTATCGCCAAAAGTCAGCTATATTGGAAAGATCCACTCGGTTTCCTGTTAGTCTGTTTAGTTGAATC
>ML784764.1:304634-320191 GCA_009831015.1 Picea engelmannii | reverse complement strand
AAACAATTTTTTTTCTTTTATTATAGACAAGTGTGAAGATCACAGACATGACAGAGAGAAAGGAAAGAATGGCAAGGTCTGAAAAGCATTCAAACAGGATTCAAAAAAGGGTTACGAGGATACTCAGGAGAGGTGAGTGTTCCACGTTCAAATTTTATGTATTGTAATTTTTTACTGCAAAACGTGTAAAACATGAGAGAGCATGATGGGGTAGTTCAGCGGTTGGTTTTTATATTTGCGGAATTCCATGAAAGTGCCTAAGTATCAAATAGGGAAACGATCAGGCAGACTCGTTCTTGGAAGCGAGGATTGAAATTTTCGTGAATGGACCAACCCGATGATGTGCAAATGACATTCCATGATGTTTGAAATTAACGCTTGCTAATTGCATGATCCAGGTGGATATCGGTGGCCACCCACCGTTTTTGACTGGCTCAAAAGTGTTTTTTGGAAATGTTGGCAATTTACTATTTTTAGCAGTTTTTAACTTCCGGGGCCATTTTGAAGGCCCAAATGAAGGTTTTTCGAGATCGCGGTCCTCAATGATAGACGACATCAGAAGCATGAGTGTTTCCGCCAGTGTCTCTCTTTTCGGGCAGGTGTTTTTTGAAAAACCAATCACCGAGGCCAAGTTTTTGTAAATGTTGTCGAAAAATATTATCGGGGTCGAACCCTCTTATGCCTTCAACATATTTTAGGTTGAATATGCTAGAATGTGTTGCAGATTCGTTAATTTTGTTGATGTTTTTCAATACGAACTCCCCTACTTTCCAAGGCAGAGGAGTGAACTATTTGTTTCCTCTTCTTTTGCAATAAATGAAACTAGTAGTTGTATTTCCGTGCTACTTTTGCAATAAACATTATGTTCATAATGTGACATGGAAGGAGAGCAGGTTTTTCCATGGAGCCAAAAATTCTTATCATAGTGTAATTATCCAAATATTTAAGTGTCCCCTTCCTGTCCAAAAAACTGGTTTCTTGTTCAGATATGCAGGGAGCATCTTCTCCTAACAACAAAAATTTGAAAACAGACACGAAGCCATTAAAAATCTCATAAAAACAGTGGGAAGCCTTGTGGTTCCAGAAGGCCTGGTACCAGAACATTACTGGGTCGAATTCCCAATTGACATTCTTAGACATAGACAGTTGTGGAAACTGACAGCAATGCACTATCAAAAAACTAAGTAGAACGACATATAAATTTCTTTTCCCTTTTGAAGCTTGAGAATTGGGAACAGATTTCATGGGAAATTAACTTGCCCCAATCAAAAATGGTTTGTTCGTTGAATATGAAATACAAAATATATAGAGCCATCCGGGAAACAGTTGTTGTGGACTCTTGTCCCGTTATTCCTGTAAACAACCAAGCAATTTTGCGGAATGTATTTCTAAATGAACTAACCTGCAAGCTTGTGATATCTTCAGGAACTAGAATCGGGTCTTCCAATAAATCGGGCAAGAGGTCCAACCAGTTATTATTCTTTGCTAGGAACTATTTGCAATATTCTCCTTTGAAATTCAATGTGGCTCTGACAATCTTAACATCTGTTGGAAGAGCTGAGGTGATAAAGAAACAAAAGAGCGGTCCCGCAGTGGAATAATTATTTTGCCTGAAATAAATTTATCGGTGCACCAAGAGACAAGGTCCTTATAGTCAAAAACCTCAGGGACACAACCTACACATGCAATCCCAGAGGTCCAAATTAATTGGTTCTCTACGATAGAGGTTGAGTAATAAGAATATGCCCTGGACCACTGGAAGTTCTTGTCCTCACGCCTGAAGATGTTCACTGTATCTCCACATAACTGTTGTCGAGCTGATGCCATAGGTTTATGAGAACGTTGGTTTTCTCCCGACGATGGTTGAAATGAACACTTAAAGCCGATAATGTAACTCTGTGCTAAATCTTAGTTAAATTCTTATGAATGGGAAAGCTCCTCGAGCCTTTCATTGATTAATGACAATGTGTATGGGTGGTGCATGATGAACTGTTAGCAGTAAAGCTTACTTATTTCATATTTAGAAATGTGAAGGTGGCAGGTACGACGAAGATAAATTAAGGATTGGCGGTTTCGTGAACGTGCCAAGGTGGCGACGTGCAAACAAGATTTCAATTTTGAAATCAACAATCGGAAGGGATAATATAACCCCCCACAAATCTTGGTTTAATGCGCATTAATAGATCTCCTCAAGCCTTTCGCCCATCAATGACAATCTATACGGTTCATGCATGATGAGCTGTTAGAAATAAATGTTAGTAATTGCATATTTAGAAACAAGATATGTATATATATATATATATATATATATATATAAACAATTTTTATTTTATTTTATTATAGACAAGTGCGAAGGTCACGGACACGATGGAGAGCAAGGAAGGAATGGTAAGGTCTGAAAAGCGTTCGGACGGTATTCAAAAAAGGGTTACGGGGATACTCAGGAGAGGTGAATGTTCCATGGTCAAATTTTATGTATTAGAATTTTTCACTGCAAAACATGTCAAACATAAGAGAGCATGATGGGGTAGTTCAACGGCCGGTTTGTATATTTGCGGAATTCCGTGAAAGTGGCTAAGTATCGAATAGGGAAATGGTCAGGCAGACTCGTTCTCTTAAGAGAGGATTGAAATTTTCGTGAATGGACCAACCCGATGATGGGTAAATGACATTCCATGATGTTTGAAATTAACGCTTGCTAATTGCATGATCTAGGTGGATATCGGTGGCCACCCACCTTTTCCGATTGGCTCAAAACAATTTTCTGGCAATTTTGGCAATTTACTATTTTTAGCAGTTTTTAACTTCCGGGGCCATTTTGAGGGCCCAAATGAAGGTTTTTCGAGATCGAGCTTCTCAATAATAGTTGACATCAGAAGCAAGAGAGTTGCTGCCAGTGTCTCTCTTTTCGGGCAGGTGTTTTTTGAAAAAACAATCACCGAGGCCAAGTGTTTGTAAATGTTGTCGAAAACTATTATCGGGGTTGAACCCTCTTATGCTTTCAGCATATCTCGGGTTGAATATGCTAGAATGCGCTGCGAATTCATTAATTTCATTGACGTTTTTCAATACAAACTCCCCTACTTTCCAAGGAAGAGGAGTGAACTATTTTTTTCTTCCTCTTTTGCAATAGATGCAACCAGTAGTTGTATTTCCATGCTACTTCTGCAACAAACATTATGTCTGTAATGTGACATGGAAGGAGAGCAGGTTTTACCATGGAGCCAAAAATTCTTATCACAGTGTAATTATCCAAATCTTCAAGTGTCCCCTTCCTGACCAAAAACTTGGTTGCATGTTCAGATATGCGGGGAGCATCTTCTCCTAACAACAAAAAATTGAAAACAGACACGAAGCCATTAAAAACCTCATAAAAACAGTGGGAAGCCTTGCGATTCCACAAGGCCTGGTACCAGAATGTTATTGGGTCGAATTCCCTACTGACATTCTTAGACATACACAGTTGTGGAAACTGAGAGCAATGCACTATCACAAAAACTAAGTAGAACGACATATAAAATTTATTTTCCCTTTTGAATCTTGACAATTGGGAACAAATTTCATGGGAAATTAACTTGCCCCAATCAAAAATGGCTTGTTCGTTGACTATGAAATACAAAATATAAAGAGACATCCAAGAAATAGTTGTTGTGGACTCCTGTCCCATTATTCTTGTAAACAACCAAGCAATTTCACAGAATGGATTTCTAAATGAACTAACCTGCAAGCTTGTGATATCTCCAGGAACTAGAATCGGGTCTTCCAATAAATGGGGCAAGAGGTCCAACCTGTTATTATTCTTTGCTAGGAACTGTTTGCAATATTCTCCTTTTAACTTCAATGTTGGCTCTGACAATCTTAACATCCGTTGGAATACCTGAGGTGATAAATAAACAAAAGAGCGGTCCCGCAGTGGAATAATTATTTTGTCTGAAATAAATTTATTGGCGCACCAAAAGACCAGGTTCTTATAGTTAAAAACCTCAGGGACATAGCCTGCACATGCAATCCTATAGGTCCAAATTACTTGTTCCTCTGCGACAGAGGTTGAGTAATAAGAATAAGCCCTGGACCACTGAAAGTTCTTGTCCTCACGCCTAAAGATGTTCATTGTATCTCCACATAATTGATGTCGAGCTGATGCCATAGGTTTATGAGAACGTTGGTTTGCTCCAGACGATGGTTGAAATGAGCACTTAGAGCCGATAATGTAACTCTGCACTAAATCTTGGTTAAATGCTTATGAATGGGAAATCTCCTCGAGCCTTTCGCCGATTAATGACAATGTGTATGGGTGGTGCATGATGAACTGTTAGCAATAAAGCTTACTTATTTCATATTTAGAAATGCAAAGGTGGCGGGTACGACAAAGAGAAATTAAGGATTGGAGGTTTCGTGAACGTGCCAAGGCGGCGATGTGCGAACGACATTTCATGATTTTGAAATCAACACTCAGAAGGGATAATATAACCTCTGACAAATCTTGGTTTAATGCACATTAATAGGAGATCTCCTCGAGCCTTTCGCCCATCAATGACAATCTATACGGTTCGTGCATGATGAGCTGTTAGAAATAAATGTTAGTAATTGCATATTTAGAAACAAGATATGTATATATATATATATAAACAATTATTTTTTTCTTTTATTATAGACAAGTGCGAAGGTCACAGACACGACAGAGAGCAAGGAAAGAATGGAAAGGTCTAAAAGGAGTTCAAATGGGATTCAAAAAAGGGTTATGGGGATACTTAGGAGAGGTGAGTGTTCCACGGTCAAATTTTATGTATTGGAATTTTTTACTAAAAAACGTGTAAAACATAAGAGAGCATGATGGGGCAGTTCAGCGACCGGTTTGTATATTTGTGGAATTCTGTGAAAGTGGCTAAGTATCGAATAGGGAAATGGTCGGGCAGACTTGTTCTCAGAAGAGAGGATTGAAATTTTTGTGAATGGACCAACCCGATGACGCGCAAATGACATTCCATGATGTTTGAAATTAACGCTTGCTAATTGCATGATCCAGGTGGATATCGATGGCCACCCACCTTTTCCGACTAGCTCAAAATAGTTTTCTGGCAATTTTGGCAATTTACTATTTTTAGAAGTTTTTAACTTCCAGGGCCATTTTGAGGGCCCAAATGAAGGTTTTTCAAGATATACGTTCTCAATTATATCTAAAGGAATGAATGAGCCCCCAAAATGAATCTCCTTGATGATACCTTTCCAATGAGCTATCACACACCTAAAACGGAGATCGTATGCAAAAGTTACGACCCGGGGAAGTTGATGTACTCACTTACCCAAACGAGGCCCACATGACTTTTGGCGCTTCATCTCCTAGGGTTAGGTTTTTGGATGTCTAGGGTTTTGGGCATTCCGGTTTATTTTAAAAAAGTCCTTCAGAGCCTCATTGTAATCATCTTCTTGCGAATGCGAGTAGCCGTCACATCTCTTCTCAGCGATAAGCTGCCACCATTCTAGTGAGTCTTTCACTCTGTATTTTTACAGTCTCTGTACATTTCTTTCATTAATAGAAATCGTGTATCACTGTATATCTGTGTTTATGGTTGCATCTCTGACACATATATGTTATATTATTGAATATATGTGATATCTTTGTGCATTTCTTTATTATATCTCTGATCTCATTTCGTGCCGAAAAATAATCTGGATCATTGCATGCCTAGAAATAAGATCTTATATATAATTGGTAATTGTTAATTGCAAAAGGGCACGGGCACATGAAAGAAATATTAGGAACTAAATATTTCTTGAACCCGCCAAATCGACGATCTGCGAAATAAATTCGAAGAGATGGCAAAGTATGGAAAGCAGACAGAGGAGATTCAAAATGGGGTGACAATAGTTCCATAGAAGACGTGAGGACCTGGCGATTAAATTGTATTTATCGGAAGTTTTCAGTGGAAAATGTATATGATGAAAGAGGGCATGATAGGTGGACCGTAATACAAAAGAGGGTATGATATGAGTCTGGTTGTAAATTTGTATATCGCGGAAGTGACGGTATTGTTCGCAGGTCATGGAACAATAGAAGTCCAATCTAGAGCCCACCTACCGAGAATCTGTGGTCGGAGAAGTGTCTGGGTATGGAATGGGGAAGCGGTCGGTCAGTGTCGTGACATAAGAGAACAAGTACAAGCATGAACCCGCAAGTCCGCCCACACGTGCAACCAGACATTTTCGAAAAAGCGAATAAGTGACAAAAAGACAAAGTTCAGGGAAAAGAGAAACAAATATTTGGCTAAGTATAGAAGACGAAAAAGAAGGGCCAATATATTCACATCTATAACAGATATCCCATTTTCCTGCCAAGATATATATTTGGAAAGAAGTGCGAAGGTGGTGGGCAAAGAAAACAACGATTAGTAATACGATCCACAAGTTTACTTGGTTCTTGGTTGTATGTTTCGTCTATCAATTTGTATATTGCGAAACTCCGAGTCATTTTTTTAGCCAGCCACCCCGCAAGTCCTGCTATCAATTTGTATAGTGCAAAACACTGGGTGATGTTTGTAGGACACATAACTATACAGGAAATTATTTTCCCTTTAATATATATTTTGTGATGCAAATGTGGTATGGCTCGTTTTAGCACTTTTCCATCCGTAAACAATGGAAATCTTGAGCCCACCAGTGAATTTGTATATCACGGAGCTCCAAATGTTGTTTGGAGGTCACGAAAAAATAGAAGTGCAATGTTGAGCGAAAAAAATGGACCCAGTTCTTCATGCGAAAACATTGAACGTATCTGCCACAAACACAGGCACGAGATCCGCAGTATGCAGGATCCTTGCAGTTTTCTCCTCGATGAATTATCCTATGGTAAAATTGATATTTTTCAGAAGCTTCCCGTGATGAAGAAGAGGAAAATCATTGTAGGGAAAATGGAATAGACCTTAACTGAAAGTTAGGACACAACTAGAAACCGCCTCTGCACAGTAAAAAAAACTTTAGGGACACAAGTTGCACGTGCAATTTCAGAGGCCCAAATTAGTCCATTCTAGGTGGAAGGAGATGACTAGTAGAAATATGCATTGTAGCAGTGAGAGTTCTGGACCTGATTCCCGAAGATGTTAATTGTATATCCAAAGAACATGACAGTAGTCCTGCATGTGAATAATTTTTTGTCTTGAAATATATCTCTGGGAGCATCGACATATCATTTCTTTACAGTGAAACTCTTCCACCCATAATGGACTAATTTGGACCTCTGGAATTCCTACTTTCGAGTTGCAAAGAGGCTATTGTGTTCAGTATCGGTTTCTTTTCTGAAACTCCTTTTGGTGTTGTTAGGACCGCGATCACTGAGTCGGGAAGTCCCGCCCGTTATGGTTGATTTCAATTTGGGCGCATGAGTGGGAATAGTCTTTGCATTGCCATCATCCATTGACATATCATCGCCCATCAGATCAGCTTCTGGCTCAAAATCTATGACATCAACCTCTACGCCAACCGTCAATGCAACTGGGCAGGTTCTCAGAGCAGGCAGGGTTGCCTTGGAATTCTTTGGCTTAAAGTATATCTCTCGGTGTACCAAGGGACCATGTCCTTTTTTTCTCCTGGGCGGAGGGAGATGAGTAGTAAGAATATGCCCTGGAATAGTGGAACCTTTGGCCATTATGCCCGAATGTGTTTACTGTATCTGGACAGAACTGCTACCACAAGTTAACGAGAATTTTCGTTTTCTCCAGACACTGTTTGAAATGAAAATTGGGGAGGGATAATATAACCCTTCGCAAATTATGGTTTGATGTGTATCAATGGAATATCTCCTCGAGCCTTTCGTTGATCAATGACAATTTCCATGGTTCGTGCAGAATGAGATGTTACCATTAAATGTCATTAATTTCATATTTTAAAAAAAGTGCAAAGGTCGCAGTGACGACGAAGAGAGATGAAGAATTAGATATTTCTTAAAGGCGCCAACCCATCGGCGCACAAAAACAGATTGCATCATGTTTGAAATCAATACTTGGAAAGGATAACACACTTCTTCGCAAATCTTGGTTTAATTCGTAGTAATGACAAATATTCTCTGGCCTTCCGGACATTAATGACAATCTTAACGGTTCCTACATGATGAACTACTTGCATTAAAGCTTAATTATTGCATATCTGGAAACAAGTACGAAGGTAGCGGTGATGGTGAATTGCCATGAAGCATTATACATTTCGTGCACCCACCAACCCGCGAAACAAATTCCAAGAAATTCCCAAGTATGAAAAGTGGTCAGGCGGGTTACAAGAACAAAAGGGTAGAAGATATACCCAGGGCAGAAAATCCTGCACCTAGACATTTTCCAAAAAATGAGTAAGTAAAGAAAGGGAAAGCAGAGAGAAAAGAGAAAGTGGATGGAAATTTTCAGAAGCGGGAATTGTTCTTAACAGTAACTATGGAGTGCATTAAACATGTTAGTAGGTTCTTCAATCAATGAATAGGTATAGCGAGCGATGTTTATAATTTCCAGGATCTGTTTGTATAAGAGAAGCATCGAAAAGTTACAAGACAATCATTTTTTGGATGTTTAAGTAAATTTTTTGTACTGTTAGCTTCATCGCAGGTATAACAATGATGAATATGAATTTTAATGTCGTCTCATTCATATGATTGTTCCATTAGATTTCACATAGTATATATTCTTTTATTTCAATTTTTTTGCTAATTTGTGGGTCATGGAAGTCAGGGTGTTGTTTGCAGGTGGCGAAACAATGGAAACGCAATATTGAAACCCGCCTATACAGTAACTCACCTATTCGGGAAACTACAAACCAACAATTCTGTACAATATGAAACGGGGAAGCCGTCGGTCGAGCTGGTGATATAAAAGTAAGTTAAATATGAAGACGTGAATCCGCCAACTTCCGCACCTAGAAATTTTCGAAAAAACGAGTAATACACACTAAATATGTACTATAAAGTATGAACATGATATTTTATAGAGCATGTACGGTTGCCTCATTCAATACTTATCCACTTTTTGGATTGCGGGTTCTCGGGTTGGTGGGCTCAAAAGTGGGCCTCTATTGTTCTGTGGCCTATAAATAGCACCCATAATTCCATGATATGAAAATTGAAAAGCGGACCTACAGGCTAGCTGGGTCAACATTGCACTCCTATTGTTTCGTGTCATACAAACAACACTCGGAGTTCCGCGACATACAAATTGACAAACAGACTCCAGGACTAGAGGCCTCAAGATTGCGATTGTTTACGGATGGTAATCACTATGAACTATTTAACATGATCTAAAAACATTATTTTCAATACTAAATTATTAATATTAAATATTCATATTGTACAATTTAATTAGACAAAAAGTTTTGTACAATATGAAACGGGGAAGCGGTTGGTCAGGCTCTTGATATAAAAGTTAGTGAAATATGAAGACGTGAATCCGCCAACTTCCGCATTCTCGCATTCCATACTTAGCCACTTTTTGGATGGCGGGTTCTCGGGCTGGCGGGCTTAAAATTTGGGCTCTATTGTTCTGTGTCCTACAAATAGCACCCAAGAGTTCCACGATATACAAATTGACAGGTGGACTTGCGGGTTGGCTGGCTCAACATTGCATTTCTATTTTTCTGTGTCCTTCAAACACCACTCGGACTGTTGCCATATACAAATTGACAGATGGACTCCAGGGCTGGCGGACTCAAGATTGCGATTGTTTACGGATGGTGATCCCTATCAACTATCTAACACTACCTAAAAACTTTGTTTTCAATACTAAAGTATTAATAATAAATATTGATATTGTATAATTTAATTAGAGAAAATTATTAAAGGATGATAAATATCTTATTTAAAAGAAAAACCCACCTATTTGGAAACTTGCGTTCCAAAATTTTTGTATAATATGAAACGGAGAAAAGGTCAGTCGGGGTTGTGATATAAAAGTGGGTGGAAATATGAACATATGTATCCGTCAAGTTCCGCACCTAGAAATGTTCCCAAGAACCAGTAATACATACTAAATATGTACTTTTATAAAGAATGGGCATGAGATTTTATAGAGCATGTACGGATCCCTCATTCCATACTCAGCCACTTTTTGGATCGCAGGTTCTTGGGATGGTGGGCTCAAAATTGGGCCTCTGTTGTTCTGTGACCTACAAATAGCACCCAGAGTTCCGTGATATACAAATTGACAAGCGGGCTATTTAAATTTTAAGGGCCTCATCTTGATGTGATAGCACAATTGGACTTGGGCCAGTTTATATTCATTTATTACAATATGAAACGAGAAAGCAGTCGGTCAGGCTGGTGATATAAAAGTAAGTGAAATCTAAAGACGTGAATCCCCCAACTTCCGCACCTAGAAATTTTCTGAAAAACGAATAATAGATACTAAATATGTACTCTTATAAAGTATGGACATGAGATTTTTATAGAGCATGTATGTATCCCGCACTCCATACTTGGCCACTTTTTGGATCTTGGGTTCTCGGTCTAGCGGGCTCAAAATTGGGCCTCTACTACTCTATATCCTACAGATAGCACCCATAGTTCCGCTATATACAAATTGATAGGCAAACTTGCAGACCGGCTGGCTCAACATTTCACTTCTATTGTTCCATGTCTTCCAAGCAACACTCCGAGGAAACGAGAAATATATACTAAATATGTACTTTTATAAACTATGGACATGAGATTTTATAGAGCATATACAGATCCCTCATTCCATACTTAGCCACTTTTTGGATCGCGGGTTCTCAGTTTGGCAGGCTCAAAATTGGGCCTCTATTGTTCTGTGCCCTATAAACAACACCTAGAGTACTGTGATATACAAATTGACAAGCAGACTTGCAGGTTTTCTGGGTCAACATTGCACTTCTATTGTTCTGTTTCCTCCAAGCAGTAGTCAGACTTCCACGATAGACAAATTGATAGACAGACTCTAGGACTGATGGGCTCAAGATTGCCATTGCTTATGGATGGGAATCCCTATCAACTATCTAACATTATCAAAAAACATGATTTTCAAATACCAAATTATTAATATTAAATATTGATATCACACAATTTAATTACATAAATTATCAATATTGAACCTGTCAATCTGGTAAATCACCTATTTGGAAAAATTGCAAGCCAAAAATTTTGTACAATATGAAATAGGGAAGCGGTCGGTCGGGGTGGTGATATAAAAGCAAGTGAAATCTGAAGACGTGAATCCTCCAATTTCTATACCAAGGAATTTTTCGAAAAATGAGTAATACATACTAAATATGTACTATAAAGTATGGACGTGATATTTTATAGAGCATGTACGGATCTCGCATTCCATACTTAGACACTTTTTGGATCGCGAGTTGTCGGGATCAAAATTGGGTCGTTATTGTTCTGTTCCCTACAAATAACACCCAGAATTCCGCGATATACAAATTGACAAGCAGACCTGCGGGCTGGCTGGCTCAACATTGCACTTCTATTGTTCTGTGTCCTCCAAACAACACTCGGAGTTCCCCGATATACAAATTGATAGATGGACTCCAAGGCTAGCAGGCTCAATATTTCCATTGTTTACAGATGGTAATCCCAATCAACTATCTAACATTATCTAAAAAAATTATTTTCAATACTAAATTATTAATATTAAATATTGATATTGTAAAATTTAATTAGACAAAAAAGTTTGTACAATTTGAAATGGGGAAGCGGTCGGTCGGGCTGGTGATATAAAAGTAAGTGGAAATCTGAACACGTGCATCCGCCAACTTCCACACCTAGAAATTTTTTGAGTAACAAGAAATACATACCAAATATGCACTTTTATAAAGTATGGAAATGAGATTTTAGAGAGCATGTATGGATCCTTCATTCCATACTTAGCCCCTTTTTGGATCGCGGGTTCTCGGGCTAGCGGGCTCAAAATTCAGCCTCTATTGTTCTGTGTCCTACAAATATCACCTAGATTTCCGCGATATACAAATTGACAGGTGAACTTGAGATCTGTCTAGCTCAACATTGCACTTCTATTGTCTCGTGTCCTCCAAACAACACTCGGAGTTCCGCGACATACAAATTGATAGACGGACTCCAAGACTGGTAGGCTCAAGATTGCAATTGTTTATGGATGGTCATTCTATCTAACATTATCTAAAAACATTATTTTCAAATACTAAATTATTAATATTAAATATTGATATTGTACAATTTAATTACATAAAATTATCAAAGGATGTTAAATTGCTTATTTTAAAAGAAATGAAGGAAAAGAAACAAAGTTTTTTTAAAATTCTATCACCGCAAGCATAACAATGACCAATTTGAATTTTAAGGGACTCTTGTTGATATGATAGCACAATTGGGCTTCGTATAGTATACATTCGTTGATTTCAAATTATTCCAAGAGATTAATTTTACCAAGTTCATTGATCAAGGAAAAATGCTAAAACAAGCCACATACTACATTTGTGTCACAACGCCATAGAAATTATCAGGTGGATTTGCGGGCTAGATGGCTAAAAAATTGCAATTCTATTGTTTTGTGTCCTCCAAACAACACTCAGAGTTCCTCTATATAAAAATTGACAGACGACGCATACAACCAAGAACCAATTAAACTCCAAACAGGCTGCAAGCAAGTTCCCACAAGGTTCCATAGAGCAGGATGCATCGACCTTTGCATCAAACAATTTGATATACAAAGAAACGATGTCATGGCATTCGTTTTCTCTTACATCTAGTATATGTACCCAGTAGAAAATAACCGGGGCCATGGGATATATGGGTTTTTCTGCCATGCTTCCCATTTTTTGGACTGAACAATCTTATGCGCATGCAATCCCAAGTAGTCGAGTCCGACGAACATTGATCTAGATGTTGAATAAATATTATATAGACACATGAGGTATTTTTCGTTTCCTGCCAAAGTTCGATATTTTTTTTTCCCTCTTCAGCCGATATGCAAAATTGCATTGTCCTCATTAAGGTAAATTTGTTGTGTATCCGAAAATCGCGGAACATGTAGACATTGCTTGCCTTTTTCTATAGATATGTTTCATGCGACAATTCTGCCAACTTAGGAAGCACATTTTGTAATAGAGGCTGCCTAACCGTACAATGCACGGTTGTGTTGCCCACGGTTCAAATGGAAGCATTGAGGCAATGTCCATATATATATGGACATTTTTCACCACATCACAAACAATCAATCATATCATCACTTATCAAAGCGGAGGCAGAAGAATGAGAGTTGCAATTCACACATATAGGTTCAAAGGGGGTCGAGTACGCATTCACTGCAATCAAAACACCTTCAACCTGGGAACCCGAGCATAGGAATTAATACATTGAACAATATAATACACAACTGCACCCCNAAACAAGCCGCAAAAATTTGGTGAAGGTTATTTGTATAAGCAAAGTGAGGATGGTTTTGTGGATGTATACACACAACAGTTGTAGATCTAGCTAGTTTCTTCAGATCCTGTACTATATTTCCTCGCAACTCTATTACAAACGTTGCATGGGTTGTCTGAAAGATCCTTTCTCTAACATCCCTTTTCTTTGTTATATTTTTGAAGAGCATAAGTGGAATCTGCCCTCTATGCAATTGTTGGTCCATCAACTAAAACAAATTTGAATAGGTATCGAATAATTGCAGTTGCAACATGGAACAATGCAATATTTGCATAACTTACCTGAGATACATGCACATGCGAAAGTAAAGGACAAAACCAAATATGGAAAGCGGTACCATTGCATTAATGTTGTCCGACTCTCCATCCTTTATATGGATAATGTGTTGCACACCAAGTTTTCTCGCTAGTGTGACAGTTGTGCCAATGGTTCTGATTGGGTAAATATCACTACTCTGTGCAAGTTGGCTGATAGTCGTGTCCAAGACAAAATGATATTTTGAACAAACAATGGGAATTTTTTCCACAATACTTGTTTCGTTGAGAAAAATAATCCGATCACAATCACCATGGTCATATACTGTTTTGGGAAATACATTAAAATTTGTAATGGATATCCCATTACCCGAAAATATCTTTTCTGCATGTTTTTGGACAAGCTGTGTAGGAATAATCAGTGTCACTGTCATCATGGCCTCCTTGTCTGTCATGTCAAGACACATAATGGATCTAGTTTTGTTTTCCTTGTCCAAGTAGGTGCTATAGACGATCATTATGTCCTGGATGAACGCTTGTCCAGTTCGACAGTTGTTCAAGCCCTCTATTGATAGTTCTTTGGGTGTTACAACTCTAGACCTGGTGACAATTTTTGAACAGGAAAACTAAAGTGAATGGTAGTGTGTATTTTTTTTTTGTATTCTTCTTTCACTGGCATAAATCTACAAGTACAAGCATAGCTTCGATGAACTATGGAGCCAAAGTTTTTCAACCACACCTCTTAGTCTGTGGAACATGTTCTATGTTCAGAGTCTCACTTGTACTTGCTGATACTTCTTGTGAACTGAAAACCATGCATTGCACATGACATTAACATATTCACCATGCCATAGATGAATAAATAGCAGAGAATATTTGTCTGGTAAACATACTAAGAGAAGAGCATAGAATCTTTACCTTTGGCCTTGTCGATCTGCTGATGTCTGGGATGACTGACTGCTCATGGCCATGTCACTAGTCCAAAATTTTCTAATGCAAGCATGTGCAGATGAACATCAAGACTAAACAAGCATATGCATTGTATACCGTCCATCAGAAGAACTAAATAAGCGTAAAATTGTATGCATCTGATTTTTTTTAACTGGAAAAATGTGTAATAATAAACAGGGTGTAAGGGCGAGGCACCACAGGCAATCTGTATATCACAGACCCTCGGAAGCCAAGGGAGAAATATTGAACCCGCCATCCCGGCACCCGCAATCAAAAAAGTGGGTAAGTATGGAATAAGGTAGAAGCATGACCATAGATGTGAAACCGTTAGTCCACCAATCGGTGCACCCAGTTTGTATATTTAATTTACCATCACAGTTGGTTATATACTTTTAGAATATTGCACCACAGAACCCTTTGCTGTTGCACATAACAATTCATCTTCCTATCCAACCAAAATGTTTCTTCCAAGGTACCTATTAGTTCTAGAAGTTGCCCCTAGACTACTATAGGGTCAAGCCTAGCACATCTTCAGTTATTGCAATGATTTTATAAATAAGAATGTGTTTGGGTTTTGAAATAAGGTGGATGAGGTAGATGATACGAGAAAGAATAAGAGAAACAAGATAAATGCAGATCAGTTAAAACACCATTGGGCATGGAGTCAAGTAAACATCCTGTTAGATTGAAGGCTAGTGAGTTGCATATCAGACAAAATACTTATATGATGGTAGATGGAAGAATGGAGAATGTGACAAATAGTAGAACATCCACCAAACAAAGATTCTCTATGTCAAAAGGATGCATCGGTACTTGAAACAAAACACACTGATAATAAGCAATCACGAAAAAATGTTTACCACTCGGGAATCTATCACCCATGAGCAACCATTGATTCTCAATGTCTGCAATTCTTTCAAGTAAGATGAAGACAGAATGTAAAACAGGAAGAGATCACAATC
>ML784764.1:240122-277114 GCA_009831015.1 Picea engelmannii | reverse complement strand
AATACATTTGATTCGGGATTGATCTCATATATATATATATATATATATATATATAGAACGATGATTTCTAATACATTTGATTCGGGATTGATCTCCCACATCGCTATATTGTATTTGAGCTAATGCTCTAATACAATCATAGTGATCTCAGTGATTTCTCTACGTAATCTGATCTCTAAGGTAGACCCAGGGCATGATTAAATTTGATTCGGGATTGATCTCCCACATCGCTATATTGTATTTGAGCTAATGCTCAAACCATTCAACCCCTGTGGTGAATCATATTGGTCTCGGCCTATTGCGACTTGTTTTTTATTTTGGTATAATGTGAATTTTACATGGGATATATATATCCCTGGGTCTACCTTAGAGATCGGAATACGTAGATAAATCATCGAAAATATCATTGATCTTGTATTAGAAATCATTGTTCTTATAGACCCATGGCATGATTAAAGTTGATTATGGTTCGATCTCTCACATCCCTATATTGTATTTGAGCTAACGCTCAAACCATTCAAACCATGTGGTGTTATTTTATTTTATTTTTGTTGTTGTTCAAACCCTCTCTTGAATTAGGTGTTCATGTTCTTTTTGTAATTCTTATGTATCTCTTTTGCTTTCCAATATGAGTAATTCATCATAGTTATCAAAACCTTTCAAGGAGAGGCCTAGTAAAGTAATTCTAAATAATATTTATGAACCTATAGAATCATTAGAAAATCAAAGAGAAGAGAGAAGTAAAACTTCAAAAAGAGTTAGAGGTAATGTTTGATAATAGTTTAGATCCTTGGAGACTCACTTGTAGAAAATGGAGGTTAGATTACAAGAAATGAAAAAAAATCCAAGTAAACAAACAACCAATCCAAGAATGAGAGATCAAAGAAAATAATAATATGAGGGACAATATTTAAGAGATAGAAGAAAAACTAACTAACAATTTGGCCCTAAATAGTTTGGAAAGTGAATTGGATATCAAACCCATCAAAGAGGAAATGAATAAGTTCATAGAGTTATATCATGAGCATAACAAAAAAACCTTGAACCTCGCAAATTTTGGTATAAAAGAGTGAAAAGATGAGAACATGCTAGAAATAGTAAAAGAAGATCTAAAAAATAAATCACAAATTGAAACAATTTTCCTCATAGAAGCAAAGATGCTAGGCAAAATAATTGAACATGAAAATAGGTTGATTCATGTCAAGGTAAACACTAATGATCATAAATATGACATACTCAACAAATATTTGATCTTGAAAGGGTAAAGAATATTTATAAATGAAGACCTCATTCCAAAAGATCAAGTTGAATTAAGGAAGGAAGTTCAAAAGGTATAAGAATGTAGGAAGGAAGGAAAATGAGCAATAATTGGGAATAAAAAAACCATTGTTAGGGGTAGATGTTAATTTTCAACAACCAAACACCCAATAATTATGTTCCAAACAAACCCTTGTTGTAATAAAATCATTAAACAAATTTATTGAATAAAAGCACGAATAAGTTTTAACAATCTAAATAAATAAATCAACGGAAGCACAACATGGAAACCATACACATTTGCACAAAAACTTTTCTGGGTAAATACCCCTGGAAAGACCCCTAAGGTAAAACCAGTACAATGTTGATTTTATTAATATAAAATTTGGGCTCCCTTCCTAGGATAATGGCCCACCCGAGGAATATTCAAAACAACAAATATCCTAGCCTAACACACCTCAAGATCCATCCTTCGATCTTGTTGGATGCTACTTCGCTTGCTACCCCTTTTCTCCTTTCCTTGGACTCTTCCCCTGCACACTTGAATGAAATTCCTTCTCTATCCAATCAATGAGATCTCCTATCTCACTCTGTGTGTGTCTCCTCTTCTCACTTAGGTTACCTTTTATAATCTTGAGTATACCATAAATCCAAAACCCTAGGTATCCAAAGTGATCAATGGTTGAGATTAGATATCACCTTCACTTTATTATCTAATGGCTAGGATTTAATTTAACTCACTAATACCAAATACTTAGGAATTTGACTTAAATTAAACTCCATTAATTAAAAAAAGGCATTCACTTTAATAATCACTTAATTAAAGTGAATCTCCTAAGCATTAAGAGGTATTAAGGACAAATTTCACATGTTAGACACAAAGTTGATGTGAAAGTACTTGTCCGATGATACAAACATCAACACTCCCTCTTAGTACCTGGAATTGTTTCTTCCTTTAACCTTGGCATAATGTCACACACATCATCTTGCACACTCGCATCCCTCAAACCCTACTGGTTAGTTTCTCCTTGGACATTGGAAGTCATGAAATTGATGATGCTACATATCAGTGCCATGAAGTTTGGAAACTTCATTGAAGGCCTAATCTCCCTCAATGTGCTCCTAGGAGCCTCAATCTTCTCCCGAGCATCCATCAATGTCATTCTATATCAACTAGGTCTCCTGAAAAAACTGCAAGGGGCCAACTCCCTCTTCCAATCTGAAGGTTGACTCCCCACACTGGAAGTGTGTGAACTTTTCTCACCCTTTTGAGTCATCTGTTCCTTGTCCTCTGTCACCGACATCGATCAAAATCAAATATCCCCTTGGACCCACCTATAGGCTTTCCCTACAACCTATATACCTTTCCCTCTATGAAACCAGTGTTGATTGTTGTGTCAAGGTTATCTCCCTCTGAATGCCTATGCTTGGCTATTGCTACAACGACGAATTTTGGCTGTGGCTATCAACTGCAGCCCACGACCCTCCTTTTCCTCTATTGCTTCTTCCCTTCCAAATGAATCTCCCATGCGGATGCTCCGTGTTATACCTTTCACCCTCACCCTTTTCTCCTCTGTCAACCAACTTCATCGTTTATGCCTCACCCTACCCGAGCCTTCTCTTCGACTCGTCCACGTGAGTTTTTTTGTGACTGCTCCCAACACACCCATGAATACATCAGTCACTACTTGCTAGTGTTGGTGATCATTTCTTCTGCAGTCTTCCCTCTCTATCCTTGTGACCCGATCTTCCTAGAACGTGCTCAACTTACTCCCAACAAACCGCACATGACCTTAACCTACGAAATATTCTTTGCCAATATGTGCGACCATACCTGTATGACTATTGCAATTTCCTTTTTTTTTTATTTACCTGTATCTTGCAAAAATAAAAGGATTTTTTGTGTTGCAAAAATCATAATCTTGTGCAATTGGTTTCCTTCTTCAGAGATCATGCTCTGATACCATGTTAAATTTCAAAAACCCAACACCTGACAATTACGTTCCAATAAAACCCTTGTTGTAATAAATTCATTAAGAAAATTTACTGAATAAAAACACGACTAATTTTTAATGATCTAAATAAATAAATCAACAGAAGCACATAAAGGAAACCATACACATTTGCACACATAATTTTCTAGGTAAATACCCTTAGAAAAATTCTTAAGGGAAAACCAGTACAATGTTGATTTTATTAATATAAAATTTGGGCTCCCGTCTTGGGATAATGGTCCACATGAGGAAGATACTAAAAAACAAATAGCCTAGCCTAACACACCTCAATATTTTTCCTTCGATCTTGTTGGTTTCTACTTCCTTTGTTTCCCCTTTGCTCCTTTCCTTGGACCCCACCCTTGCAAACTTGGAAGAAATTCATTTTCCACCCAATCAATGAGATCTCCTATCTCACTATGTGTGTGTCTCCTTCTCTCACTTAGGCTGTCTTTTATAATCTTTAGTTTACTCTAAATCCAAAACCCTAGATATCCAAAGTGATCAATGGATGAGATTAGATCTCACCTTCACTTTATGATCTAATGGTTGGGAATTAATTTAACTTATTAATTTCAAATACTTAGGCATTTGACTTAAATTAAACTCCATTAATTACAAAAAAGGCATTCACTTTAATAATCACTTAATTAAATTGAATCTCATAAGTCCCGAGAGGTATTAAGGACGACTTTCACATGTTAGACGCAAAACTAATGTGTAAGTACCTTCCTGATGCTACAAACATCAACAATAGATACCAAAAAGATAATAATAAATAGGAGTTTGGGACACTTCGGATCCTCTCTTAGGATTGTCATTGATTTCCATGGCACAAAGGTTCCATGTTAAGTTGGATCTCAAGTGAAGTTGTCATTGTATTTCTAGTTGAAACTTGGGAGCATGAAGAATCTAAGGTACCTAACATAGAAGGATTTGTCTTGTGGTTGGCATGAAACAAGAAATCCTACCATAGAGGGATTGGAAGCATAGCTCATTACACAAAAAACAACATTTCTCCTCACATTCAGCTTCATAAGGAAAACCCTCTCAATCGTTAGCACCTATTAGAAGACATCCATGGATTGATGTAAATAAATTATTTAAATATAAATATCACAACAGATAAGAAAACTTAAGTAACGATGAAAACATAAGTACTCATAAACTTTGCGTTCAACCCTTTTCTTCCTTGTAGTATTGTCTTATGTGTTGATTGGGTTCCAGTTTGTTTTCTTTTCTACAAGAAAACAATTCAAAAATAGTATTTAATATAATGAATAAATTTGACGTATATACAAGAATAAATAGATGATCACATAGCTCAAATGCACATTGTTGTTGGGATGCATCCTCCTGTGATGCAATTATGTTAATTTCTATTATCATCTCCTTGTACACTCTTTTGGGCATCTTTACCAGCATGTCTTGGATTTCCCCTCGTTTGTCACTTGGAATTTTCATAATCTTCCCGAAAAACAAAAAAAATAACTATATTTTTTTTCTTAAACGGACATGAAAGTAAATATAGAAAAAAAAATTAATTTGGTAATTATCAGAACATATTATAGAAAAACATGTTTAGTAATAATACCTTTAATATGATTTATTTTATTTTTTATTGTAAGTTTTTTCTATTGCAAGTCTCATGGGTCTCATTGACCATGGCTCCAGAAACGTTTCTTGCAGTGTACATATAACCTGATTCTTGGAGTCACTAGATTGATTTTTGTATTGTAGGTGGAAATTATGTTTATATGTTCTTTCCACTATATCCCTCAAAGCTCTATAAAATAATCTCCCCCCCTCATTAACTTCAAGCACCACTCCATATGAACCGATGACCAAGATGTCATCATCAATTACATCCGTAACAATTGTTTTCCTCTTAGTACGAGATTCCATTCCCTTGCTATCATCTCCTGCATAACATTAAAAAAATGTGAAATCGAGTGTTTAAAACTTTTTAGCGATTATTGTTAAGAAATTCATTTTTACTAAAAGTCAAAGAAAACCTTAATGTTGAT
Organism: Picea engelmannii; assembly: GCA_009831015.1. Taxonomy (NCBI): domain Eukaryota; kingdom Viridiplantae; phylum Streptophyta; class Pinopsida; order Pinales; family Pinaceae; genus Picea; species Picea engelmannii. The sequence goes on along the minus strand of ML784764.1, from coordinate 271,836 downwards.
TACCTTTCAATCCACCTGTTTCCTCTCTTTGCAACATTTCCATAAATATTTTATGCTCTTTTGCACTTAGATTGTGAACAATCTTATCAAGTTTCTTCGATTTTTTTCTCTGCAGGACACACATTAACCAATACACATCATTGATTTAAACTTACAAATATTTCAAATATATTAACTTTTTAATAAAACTTAAAGAACTTGCCTTTGTCTCTTCTTGCGATGGGATACCATTGCACTCAATGCAATAAGATGTTTTCTTGAACTTCTATCAACCATCTTGTATAAAAAAAAATAAGGAATCATAAAAATAGAAATAATGAAATTTTTATACGATCTAGTATTTCGGTGTGCTTCATTAAAAAAAAATGCATCGGGGCATCAAATATATACGTGCACTTAGGCATAAAACATACAATTTCACAACTCCATATTATTAGTCGTTGTGCACCACCAACCCATACGCATATGATACAAAAATCAATACTGTTTATTTTTTTGACCAATCAGTGTTTTTCACAGATATATGTGCCTAAATGCACTTTTCCATATACAGTGAGCACCATGTCACTACATATGTACAGTGTGCACTGGGGCGATTTTCTTGTACAATGTGCATTGCATACTATGGAAACGTTTTTTTTTTAAATCGCTAACAACGACAGGGTTGACAGGGTTTGGGATCCGATGCAATGAGTGGTACCATTGCAACAGATATCAAGTGCCCCATATGCAACTAAATAAACCCTATAAAAATATATTACTTAAAAAAAAACCCTATAAAAATATATTTCTTAAAAAAGAGGGGAACAAGAAAAAACAACTAGAAAGATATGGCTTCCAATACCGAAGGTAACTATGAAACCCTTATATATATTTTTTAATATGCATTGAAAATAGTTTGAATCAAATAGGGAAATATTGAAATGATCAGTAGAATGAAATCACATATCTGAAATTTCTTCTCTGCAAATTTGTATGTGCCCTATGGATCCCTTCTAAATTTTTCTCTTCAAAAAAATCCAGGTACTCCAAAGTCTTTCGTGGTAAATCTCTCTTCCACAAATCTTCCCTCTAAATTCTACCAAAAAATGAAATAATGAATAGTGTTTTAATTTATAAACAAATATGTTTTGAAAAATGAAATTCCCTCTCCTTTTTAATTGTATTTTTTCAATTTGTATGTAAAAACACTTATTAAACTATATATTTTAAAAATTAAATTTTTCATCAAATCGTTGCACCTCACCGTTTCATGGGCACCGATGCGTATATACTAAACAATGCACTGATACCAATTTATCAACAAAATAGAAATGCAAACCCCTGCTATTAAAATTTACAGATATTTTGGTTTTCATAGGTTCTAACGGACGTAACAGTTCGATGTGTTTCATAGTTGGTTGCACTTGTGCATTCTATATATATATAAACACATTGGTGCATTATAAAATAAACAAAAACACCGATAAATTTTAGTATCAGATTCATGCACGTATTGATGATAGTTTTGGCTCAAATGCATGGAAAAGAAGGTTATAATATCAAATGGCCAATAATTTGGATTCCAATTCATTCCATATCGTTACAAGTTTTTCAACTTCTCCCAGACAGTTTGAAGTAAGTCTATATTTTGTTTATAATTCATTTATTTGATTGAATTTATGTCATTTATGCACGTGAATTTGCATAATTGTTCATTGAATTTTGTAGGATCATAAATTGTGATCGAGCTCGAATGAGAAATTTATTCCACCAATGTAAAAATGTCACAAGTGAGGAGAGATATCACAGGAAAATGTTTGATGAAAATGGACAATTACTCTACTCTACGAATTGTAACATGTCATCTTCCAGTAACCTATAGCCTGGATCAATGGTATTACACCATTAATTGGATCTATTTTATGATACATCAGTGGTATGTGGTTGTTCATAATGTAAAGGGTTGAAGAAGAACCCTCGACATGTCACATTGTCTCATTATATTAATGATCAACTAGACAAAGTTGATGGTCTAATACCTCCCACTACAGTCAATAATCTAATAGGTGATATAGAAAAGACACATAGGAACACTTCCATATGCTCATCTTTTGGAAAATTTGGAAGCCATATCAACTACATTTCATCCTAAATCGGCCAACTCATCTCCTTATTTTGATTCAACGAAGATTTATTATAGTGAGACAAAGTATGATATCAATACTATCCAAAACATCACTACTAGGAGATCAAAAAAGTTGTATGAGCTAAGAGAAAAAATGTCCAAGTACACACCAAAGTTTGTTCAATTGTTGAAAGGTAGTGATGAATTCCCTCTTCCTATCCATTTGCAAAGAAAATACAAAACTTGTTACAACCGAGCTTTATATGGAACTTGGTAGTTGTCCATGCCTGTGCTCGAGGTTGGAATCAAATTATCTTTTTGTGGTAATAGTTATATTATTTCCAAGTCTAAAATAGATGTTTCAAATATTGGGTTGTTTATCCTTTCACATGTCTTCGTTCCTCCCAAACAATCAGTGGCACTTAAGCCATTTTTTGGTCCTCTGTATAGTTGGTCTGATTACTTGAATATTTTCAAATACAAACATAACATTTCCATGTATAGTATGTGCATGAATGGTTATGCTTCTAGAAAATTTAACACAAAAAACTTGTTCTATATCGATGATCTTCCATGAACTCATGGGAACACCACAAGGTTCATAAATAGTTGCAGGGCCTCATTATTTAGTGCAAATTGTTCCTTTGAGGGACACTAAAATGCCAAAGTTCTTTATGAAAAGGAGGGCATCTAGATTTGTTGGTGTGCATGCCATACGCAGTTTGTCTCCTAGTGACGAGTTGTTAATAAACAATAATTTTCATAGACCACCAACCGCTTGTCAAAAATGCCTTGCATTGGGTTTACCTTTAGACGTCCCCTTGGGGAATAAGAAAAACATGATTGAGTAATTGTATTTTTGGATATTCAATGGAACTAATATAAACGTATTTCTTAATTCGACATTGTTTTATAAAGTGGTTGGTTGCATACAATCATTACATCAAAGATGGGGACTAAGCTCCTTATAACTTATACATGTGGAATTTATTTTATTTTATTTATTGAGTTTGCTTAGCATTTTTTATATTTTTAAATATTAATATAAAATTAATTTAATTTAATATTATTTTAACCTTAACAAATTAATTAATTTCTTCACTAATGAAATCAAATACTTACATTTCCTTATGAGGAGATTCATAATTAGAAAAATCGATAATAGCACCTATATTTCACTTATGGGCCAAATATCCCATTTAGATGGGTCATGTGGTGGTTTTCTAGCCTTGTTTGTGGACCATGAGCCACATAAGCTTAATTTAGAACCTAATTCTGTCATTTTCCTTCTCCTACAATGGTCAATTCTTTGAGACCCACCCCTCATGTGAAAAAACTCCTAAGAGTGCCTAAGAGATTCATTTATGGTCCCAAGTCCTTTGACCTCCTATCCATACCATGATAAATTCCCACAAAGCATCCCTTGAGTGCAAAACTCCTAATGGTACTCATCTCCCACTTAGAGGCCCAAAACCCTATTTATAGTGCTTAAGTGGTAGTTCAAGACCTTGTTCCTAGCCCATAAGACTTTGAAGGTTCAGATAGGGCATAAGCTCCTTGTTATTCTCTTTGGGCATAATATTTTTTTTCATGTCAAAATATTTATTTATATTTATTTTGAAAACAAGAAAATACATATCAAGAAATATAGAAACTTAATAACATAAAAGTTTCACATCTCTTCAAGATATTTCCAAGGATGTAAATAATGTCAAAAATGAATGTAATGATAAAATATTATAGACAAATTACTAAATTACTCTTGATACATTTTAGGGGTGGAAATTTCTTATATAATTTATATATATTTTTGTTAAAAATAATGTGTTCCCATTATTATGCATGCACATTTATAAAGTGCATGAATGTTTATTTTTAATTCTTATTTGGAAAACTTCAAAGTAGTCTGCATGCTAGTTCAAAAGGCATTAAGGGTATTTTAAAACGAACGTGTTCACATTTTGAATAACATGTACATTTTCATGCGAGAGCATGTTCCCAAATTCGCAGTTGCCAATTTTTTAATCATCAACTTCATGAAAGATCCCTTTTGTTTGTTCCATAAACCACTTGATGATGTTTTCATAAGTTAAAATTGACTATTGCAAGGTAACGAAATAAATGTGTCAACATGATTTTTTGAAAAAGAACACCAACATCATATGGTCTGGAAGATGTTTTTAGGGCCCATGAGCCATGCATAAGATCCCAAACAACCCTACATGCCCTCTAAAGGGAATATTTGGCGAATGAGTATAATAATAGTGATATTGTAATGTTTTTTCGCTCCATAAAAGGGTATTATGGACCCTACACATGGCATGAGGAGGAACACCAATATAGGGCCTAAAATAGTATTTAATGTTTCACGGGCCCTAGATATGGTTTCAAACCCACAGAGGCCCTAAAAGGAAACATTTATCCCATGGATATGATATGTGCACCATTATGAGATTTTCCACGCCAATGATGAGTTTGAAGGCCCTAGACATGGTTGGAGGATGAAAACAATGTTGTAGGGAATGAAGTGGGATTTTAGAATTCACGGGCCATCATGCATTGGGGTTGAAACCATCACAGGGGACATTTATAACTAACCTTCTCCATTAGAAGCCTTGCACACTAGGGAATGTATTAGGGTCTAATATGGCCCACATGTGAAAAATAATATCTTTACCATTAAAGTTGATGCTTTATGAATTATTCATGATGAAAAGGCCCCTATGATATCGTTGATCGAAAATTTGGTCACTTTGATTTTCCGCTCTTTGGAATAAAAAAAATTATATGAGAAGAAGTAATTTGTGCATGATCATCAGCTCATGGTGTATCCCTTGGTATTAGCTCCATCATGCATTTTGCGAAATCAAAATCAGTTTGTATGCCCAAGATACTCATAATTTTATCCATAATTCCGACAAAGATATTGCAAGAATAACTTTGAAGAAATGATGAGGAATTTTTTCTAAGTGTTGTGCCCCTCTTCTTCCTTATGAAACACTTAGTCCCTTCTCATATAGCGTATTAATCACATTACTCTCATTCTCCATGCTTAGCCATTTTTACAATTTCCTCTCGTATCCATTCACATACTCTCATACTCTCATTTCATATTAGTCATTTCTCTCACCTTCCATCCCTTATCCATCTCCATACTTATTTGTTTTCCCACTCCATTTTTCCACTCCTAACACAACTCATTTTCTCATTATTCTCCATCCATCTCCACACTTAACCATTTTACTTTCTTATCCCTTCACCTCTCTTCATACTTTCATCTCATACTTAGCCATTTTCTCATAACTCTCATATTCCCTTCTCTTCTCATAGTTACTCATTTTTCCCTCTTCCACTTTAATCTCCATACTCCATATTCCACACTTAGCCATTTTTCTCTCTTTTCATTCCTTACTCTCCTTTACTTACTTAACCATTTTTACGTTCATATTCCCATTTTCGTTTTCATTTTCACTTCCATTATTTCATTTTACATTTTTCTTTTTCTTTTTCCCTTTTCCCTTTTCTTCATATTTTCCATTTTATTTTTCTATTTACCTTTCTTATTTTCCTTTTCCATTTCTTATTTTATTTTTATTTTCCATATTCACGTCATTTATATAGTTCACGAAACTCTTCCCCAACACTTAGTCATATTTCTTATGGCCTACCACCGATCGATGATATTCCTTATTACTTACCTCATTTCTACGACCCTCACAATGCTCACGTGATTTGCATGACCATCATTATGCACCCACACTTAGACATTTTACAACTCTTTTACCAAGTCTTACCTCCATAAATCTGCAGGTCGATGATTTGTATGACTCTCCCATATACTATACCCCTCTCCTCCCAATATCGATCCACTTCACTCAATACTTATAATTTTTTCAACGCTTCTTACTAAGTCTACAACTCTTATGAATCTCCCATATACTATACCCCTCTCCTCCAAATCCTGATCCACTTCACTCAACACTTAGAATTTTTTCAACTCTTCTTACTAAGTCCACAACCCATTTTGCTACCTCTTACCCCTCCGTCCGACCGATTCCTCATACTTAGTCAATTTCTCGTAATTCACTGCGATTCATGGTAATTTTATAATTCTTCCATACATATCCTCGATCTACCTGACCGATCCATTATTATACTATAGTCTATAGTCTTAACACTTAGACATTTTCATGACTATTTTTACCACGTGTTACTTCCTTACCTACTTTTGATTTCACATAACCCCGCAAACCCTCATTTATTTTAATATTGTTTCTCTTATCCTAAGTTATTTCTAGGAACATATCCAAGTGACACATGGAAGGCGACTGGGTGGTGATTGGACATGACGTGTCAAACATTCACAGATTGATAGGTGGATAACTAGGTAGTGATTGGGCAACCAAAATATTACCGGGATATGAATTTTTATAAAGCATGAGAGATAAGCTAAGGATTCCATAAGTTCCTTTACTTATCATGAATTATATGAAAGACCTTTACATTATAAACACAAATTCTTCATCCACCATGATGCATGTGGGACTAAAGAGGGAATAATTAAATCAAAGTCTAAGATGGATCCATGAACTAGATCAACGATTACTGAGCAACGATCTTCCATAGCTTATAACTCATGATCTAGATGTCTGTTTGGGGAAAGTGATACCTCATTGGAAATTTCATTTGATAAGGAAGACAATGGGACATGTCTTAATGGATGAATCTGGCCATAATTCTTCCAAAAATTAAAATATCAGTCATCTCAATTTTCATGACTTGTTGAGAAATCTATTTGAAACCTCGAATTTCCGAGGCTATAAGTTGAAATACATAACTCCAAATTTCACTCAAGAGGGCTCGTTAGAAATAAAGGATGATGAAAAATATTTCTAGATTGGTTTCCATGGCTGAGAATTCAATCAACATGCTTACAAAATTAAAACATAGTCCACTTTATTCAGGTAGTCAGTTTTAAAGTTTTGAAATAAAAGTTTATTAAATAAATTTTATTAAAGGATTAAGTGGGTCCCATTTGGATGCACGAATTTCAATGATATAAATTCATTGATGAGAATTTAATAAAGCATTAATTCCAAAAATAAGCATGTGGAAACTTCTAGAAGAACAAGAAACCTTAACTGCTTCAAGAAGCATTGGGGGCAATTTTAAAAGAAGGGAGCATAATCAAAGAAGGGTTAGAAATCCAGATCGTCAAGAGAGGTTAGATCATCATCATAGCATTCTTTGATCAACAAATAAAGATCTCCACTTTCTTACTTCTTCTTCTACACAATTTCTCTCAAGGATTTATGTTTGTATTTTTGAATAGAGCATAAGGCTAAGGTTTTTAGTGTATTTATTTTATTCTTCCAGGTCTCTTTATTAAATATCATAGGAGTATTTTACAACCATATATGTGGCTCGTAATGTAAGTCAGGATTGTCTAAACTATTCATGGAGGTTTAGTCCTTGTATTTGGCAAGCTTTATTTATTAGCATTAGTCAATTGGTTTACTGAAATGCTTTGTATTGTTGAATATCTTTGATTAAAACTCTGTAGAGAACTACTTTGGGGTATAACTTTAACGAATTCTCAGACTTTGGGATTCTTGAGCATGAGATTTTTGGAGTATGCCCATCAAATTATTTTCAGTTTTGAATGAAATACTTATTTAAAGTTCTTTGAATTGATCAACGCTATTTTGTTCTTTTTCTTGTGAGAAAATATGGATGCATCTTTGTCTTCCATATATTTTAGAGGGATGTTATAATGAAGCTGAGCATATATTTATTTTTATATTGAAGTATTTCTTCATCTTTTTCATTTCTAATGAGCTACTTGGTCCATTTCCAAGCAAATGTTGCACTCAAAGAGAAATCTGGTTATCAAGAACTATTTTATACATAAACTAAATAAATAAATATTTAGAGTTTGTTTTTTAGCATTCTCCCATTTTGATAGCCCAGTCCAAGAACATCAAGCTACATCTTTCAAACTATAACAGAGGAGTACCACCTCTATAAAAATGCAAGGGGATATGTTATCCTCATGAGGTTGTTGTTTGGATCTTGACCAATCTAAACATCAACATTTTTTACGACTCCACTAGGGAATGATTTGTTTTCAAGATATATGAGGCTTTGTTACATATCTGATTGAGGAATCGGAGCTCAAAGTTTCAAAAAGAAGATTCAAGAATATTGCTACTTGTTCTAGATGCAAAAAAATTATAAAAAGATTATTGAGAGATATTTGAACGACCTCAAAGATAATTTTATTATAACTTTGGGCCCAAGTCAAATATCAAAACCTATGAAGAACTAAGAACCATCAAAGATTCGAGAGTATGAACTCTCGTGGCAATTCTATTGAAAGAACTATTGAATGCCTTGACAAATCCATTGGAAATATTCAAGAATCTCAAGAAAATTCTCATGGCGGCTCCACCAAATAATTTATTTCATGTTGTGATACTCCTTTTCCCATAGAGAGAGAGGATATGTTCCTGTAAAGAGGACGATTTTTGTTTATTATTTAGCTCCATCATGGGTGTGTTGCAGTATGCACTTAGCAAGTGTTAATGCTAAACCGGGATTTGAGAAGATCTCCCATTAATACGCTTAAAACAAAAATTTCCGGATGGTTGTATTATTCCTTTCGAGTGTTTATTTCAAACATCATGGAATGTCATTTGCACGTTGTCGGATTGGTCCTTCCATGAAATATTCAATCCTCGATTCTGAAAACGAGTTCGACCCATCATTTCCCTATTCCATACTTAGCCACTTTCCCAGAATTCCTCAAATATACAAAACCGTCGCTAAACTACCCCATCATATTCTCTTTCATTTTACACGTATTGCAGTCAAAAAATACGATACATAAAATTTGACCGTCAGACAATCACCTCTCCTGAGTATCCCCGTAACCCTATTTTGAATCTCGTCCAACCGTTTTTCAGACCTTGCCATTTGTTCCTTGTTCTTCCCCGTCTTTGTGACCTTCGCACTTGTTTATAATAAAAAATTGTTTATATATATATATATATATATATATATATATCTTGTTTCTAAATATGAAATTAGTGACATTTAATTCTAACATCTCATCATGCAGGAACCACATAGATTTCCATTGATGGGTGAAAGGCTCGAGGAGATCTCCTATTAATACGCATTAAACCAAGATTTGTGGAGCGTTGTATTATTCCTTTCAAGTGTTAATTTAAAAATCATGAAATGTCCCTCGCACCTCGTCAGGTTGGCACATTCAAAAAGCCTCCAACCCTTAATTGATCTTCACCGTACCCGCCACCTTCGCACTTCTAAATATGCAATAAATAATCTTTACAGCAAACAATTCACCATAAAACACCCATAGAGATTGTCATTAATCAGTGAAAGGCTCGAGAAGCTTTACCATTGATTAGCATTGAACCAACATTTGCAGAGACTAATATTATCGCCTCCAACTATTCATTTCAATCATCGTCTGCAGCAAATGAATGTTCTCATAAACTTATGGAATCAACTTGACAACAGTTATGTGGAGAGACAGTGAAAAAATTCGGGTGCGAGGACCAGGACTTCTAGTGGTCCAGGGCATATTCTTGTTACTCATATCCTGCTACCCAGAACAAAGTAATTTGGACCTCTGGGATTGCTCGTGCAAGTTGTGTCCCTAAATATTTTGACTGTAAGGAGCTAGTCTCTTGGTGCACCAATAAATTTATCCCATCCCAAAGAATTATTCCACTGCAGGACTTCTCTTCTGTTTCTTTGTCGCCTCAGGTCTTCCGCCAGATGTTAAGATTGTCAGAACCAACATTGATGTTAAAAGGAGAAGATTCCAAGCAGTTCCTAAGAAAGCATAATAACGGGTTGGAACTCTTGCCCAAGTTCTTGTAAGACCCAATGGTAGTTCTTGAAGATATCACAAGCTTCCAGGTTAGTTCATTTAGAAATCCATACAGAAAAATTACCTGGTTGTTTACAAGAATAACGGCCCACCACAACAATAAATCAACTCAGAGTTCTTCAAACAAAGGAGATAACAACCCTCCTCACCCTAAAATTGATACTTCTCACAAGCTTGTAGTGGACAAGAAGAGAAAAAAAATTGTGGGTTAGGCGGAAGAGCCCAAAATTCAGAGTGAGAAAATGGAACTTGAACCTGATCTGGATAGCATATTATGCTACCTTGATCAACCCGCAGACGCGATCTAGCATAGTCATCCAATGGATATATATGATACCAAACATTTCGACGAAGATGAATCCTTCATGTTCCAGAGCACTGTTTTTGACAGCCAATCCAAAAAAATAATTATTGAAAAAAAATATGTAAAAAATAAGAAAGGAAATTTAATCTCGTTCATAGGTTAACCTTGCCAATATGCGGTCGTCCCAAATTTGTCAACTTCACATAGTGACCAGAGATGCTCTTGATGATTCCATTGGAAGCATTGAAGCCGAGAATGCAAGACTGAAGGATCGGGTCAAGGAATTGGAAGAAGCTTTGGTTCCTGTGCCATTGCTTGCCAATCCTTTGGCAATAGCCATGCCAAAGACTCCTGCAGCCAAGTTAAAAGGATCCTCCAGTCTCCTCAGATCCTGTAGAGGATATGTGGAGAATAATATCAAGAAACTAATGGAATTGATTGCCAAGGCCTGGGAAACATCACAGACCATGACTTCCCTTGGAACAAGGGCACATAGGTTGCTAGAACATTTGTAGGCGGAGTTAAAAGATGAAGAAATTTTCTATTTAAACATGGTCCTTCCTTTTGGCACCATTCTCAACAACATGACATAAATGAAAAGAAGAGAATAAGATCTCCCATCCAAAAACTGGATCGGTCAATTAAATACATGCTGGAAAGAAAAAGTGAAGAACCTGCATCTCATTTTCCAGTCATGTGAACAAGCCATATATAAAAAAAGAAAATTTGTTCACAAAGTTGGCCAGAATAAACTTAGCTAGAAGGACCAACGACTTCCAAGACCCCAACTTAATCGTCAACTCCTTGCCCTTGAATAAGAAAGCCTTCGTTGAATAGGTTGATATTTTTAAGGAGTTGTCTTTGAATAAGTTTTATAGCATCCATGAATATGGTCAAGATGACGTCGACAACTGGCTAGTCAACTACTCGGTACATAATTAGGAAATTGATCAGGCTCTGCGTAATCTTTCTATCGACTTCAAAGAATTGGAAAATGAACTTTTCAACATAAAAATCCGGAATGAGATTAACGTCGCCCTAATGAGAAGATACATTGAATAATGGCTTGAAAGCGAATTGAAGAAGAACGTCGATGAAAGACAACAGGCACTTACCATGATTCCAGTATTCATCGACGACATCAATGAAAAGGCATCAACAAGCAAATAGAAAAATGGGTCATATGTACCATCATTGTAAGTCTATACTGATCACATCCTACTTTGTTTATCAACCCAGTTATTCCACTTTTTTAAATACAAATGTCTAGCCAAATACCGATACATTTCAATTTATTCTTTTCAGGTATTACACTCTACTGTCGGCCACTTCTTCTTTCTACAGTCTTATTTCTTGTAAATATTTATCTTATGGTCTGCGGGAGCCCCATTCCCAGTCTATATGACAAACGCATTTACATTACAAGGACTTTGTAACAGTTTATTATTTTTTGATATATTTCAAATAAAAAAATATTCATGGCCTCATAATTTGTATCTTCCACTATGCTTATGGTCCACGTGAGGCCCAATCCCAGTCCATATGACAAATGAATTTAAATTTCCAGGAAAATGTAACTTTTTTGATATACTTCAAATTAAGTTGATTTTTATCTCCTTTTATATTTATGTCGTCATAAATTTTTATCTTCCACTATGCAGAAATTTTATTTTCTTAATTTGAATATAACTTTATTTTGTCCTGACACATATACAGATAAAATAGACACAAATTTTCAACATAGCAAAATATATTATATACTTTCAAAAAATAAATGGTGCTCTAGACACCACGTCTCATTTACTACATGAATACCACCTGTGCTTCATGTTGCTTTCCACATCTCTGCTACAGTTTCCATCTGCGTCCGCTACTTTTTCCTATCTCTGTGCATTTATTTCCAATTCAAGCTAACAAGGACTATGCTACCACACAACACTTGTTTATTGATGGCAATGTTGTAGTTTCAAGTTCCACCGCTGAGTTTGCATTTAGTGTGTGGAAAAGTGCTCTGGATGGCATGGTTGGGTATGTCGCACGCATGCATTGGATTGATACAAAGGAAATCCACCCAAAATTTTTGTTGGCCATTACAGTTGAAAGGATCTCAATACAGAGCTTGGTGTTCATGTGTTTAATATTCTGTAGAGGACTAATATTTTGTTTTTTGTATAGGACTAGTTAGGTCCAAAGGTGTATATCTATTGAAAACTTCCATATTAATCAATTAAAAATATGTAATATGTTTGTGAGATTTAATGATAAAAGAATATTTTTTGTTGTGTCTATATAAATTAAAGACCATAACATGTCATTCTAAGTCTGTTAATCATTAACATGCTTTCCACTTACAAACTATGATAAACGACAATATGGCATCACCCCTAAGCATTAATCGACCACGGGTTAAGTGGTTGGGCTAGTTGTAGTCTATAGTTAGAAAATGGATTGGAAAGGGTGAACCACTTGGTGGGCACTGTGTGAGAGGTTTCAAAATTTCAAGTGGACAGTCCATTGACATAAAAAGTTATTATGATTGGAAAAGAGTGCCGACACTTGTTTATATATGAGAAGATTGGTCATTAAAAGTACATGATAGAGGTGGTAAAACTAATAAATTATTAGATGCAGCTGTTGAGATTAGGTATTCAAATTAATAATTTAAAAGAAGTATCCATTGAAGATAGGTAGTCAATAAAGGAAAAATAATAAGATTGATAAAAAAAAAATGGTAAATAAGTAAAATTAATAAGTTAGAAGAAGTAGTGGTTGAGATTAGGGATTCAATAAATGAATGATAAAAAGGGAGGTTTTGATTATCCAAATTTTTTATGGAAAGACAATGGAAAAAATAAGTAATAATTGGTAAATTAGTAAAATTAATACACTTAATAAATGAGAAGAAGTAGCCATTGAGACTAGGGATTCAATAAATGAATGATAGAAAATGGCTTTTTTGATGGGATAATCAGAGAGGTGATAAAAACGGGGGCATTATAAAGACAATTGAATAAGAGAGAAAAAACATAAATAAAAGGATTATGGCAAAAGTCATTGAAATTTAGAAATTTAGATACAAAAATCAAGAAGGTGATGGAGGAAAATTAATTAAAAAGTGAAGGATAAATGTTTTGGTCAAAAAGTAAAGGAATTCATTGATTAAATAAGGGTGAGAAAAATATAAAAGGAATTGGTAAACCAAATCCACAGGATATCTTTTAGAAATTATGGAATAATAATAATTTGGATAACCCAAATAGGTTAATTGGCGAAACCAAGGGGAAAATCGTAATTTGTAGAAGAGAAAGGAAGGAGAGAGAGGAGTAGATGGATGTGAGGAAAGGAGTTGAGGGAACAAAAAGGATGAGGGAGAGGTTGGAGATGATCCAAAGAATCTAAAAGGAGGAAGTCTCAAGATGATGAATGGTGGGCTTCCAGGATTGGCTAAGCTTGTAGCCATCTTCATGATTGAAGTCATTAGAATTTTTTTCGATTTCAAGGCTTTCTGAATGAGACAAGTGGAGTAATGAGGGGAAGAGGCTAATATTTTTGTTTGGTCAAAGAAAATAAGGTTCTTGGATTTGAAAGAGTGTCCAACGCTAATTGATTTGGATATTCGGTTATATGTGGTATCGACTATATGCTATTTAAGTGTGGCTTTAAAGGTTCTCCCAATTTGACCTATGTAAGACTTTCCACAAGAACATGGAATTTGGTAAACACTGGGGCCAAGCATCAAGTTGGATTTATCTTTAGCTATTCTAAAAAGTTGTTTAAGGGTCTTGTAGGGTTTGGACACAATTTTGATATTTTTCTTAGTCAAGAGTTTTTCCATATTATCTGTGGTGCCCTAGATGTAAGGAGGAGATAGGAGAGCACAAGGAGGGGTAGAGGTTGAGGAATTTTTTGGCTTAGGATTGATGGTTGAGCGAAATGATCAATTGATTCAAGAGGTAGAGTATCCAATCAATAAAAGGAATTTGGTTAAATGGGCCTTTTCCTTGGCAAGGAATTGGGGGGCGAAATGTGGATGGCACGAGTAATTGAGGTTTTAAGACAATCGATTTTTGAATCGAATGATAGTGGGATCTGGAATTAAGGTATCTATCCATGTGGGTTTTCTTCCTGTAGACTTGGTGAGTGAGGGAGCCATCAGGAAGATGAGAGATAAAAACATATAAAAAGGGGATATAGTTTTCCTTTTGGGTTTCCATAGTGAATTAAATGTGGGGAGGAATGTTATTAAGATGATTGAAGAAAGAGATCGGGTTGGCATGGCCATGAGACTAGATGACAAACATGTCATCTACAAAATGGAACCAACATTTGGGTTTTAGATGGTAGTTGCTTATGGCTAAATCCTCAAAGTGTTCCATATCAAATAGTTAGTATTTATATACTAATAATGAGATACTTGCACACATGTATCGTTATTCTTTTGTAATTCATTCCCCTCTCAAATTCCACTGCTTCAAACATTAGAATTGTACCATTTATTCCTATAGTTTCAGGTGGTTTTTTTTTTGTTTTTTTTTTGGTTCTTTCATATTTTCACAAATTTAACTCAAAAACTATGGCAAAAATCTGAACCGACTTTGTACAAATGCACATAATAGTTATCTCAAAAACTATGACAAAAATGTGAACCGGCTTTGCACAAAGACATACAATAGTGGATTAAATATGTAAAAGATCAAATTAGAAAAAAAAAATTGAAAGCTCATTTATATCATCAACAATATTTTTCCACAATATTTATGGTTAAAAGTTTATTTATATAGTCAACATAAAATCTTTGCTCAATAAAATTTCCTCCAACTACTTCAATCACAATTTATCAATGAAGATAACACAAATTCTTGTTTTCTTCATCCTACATTTCCTTCTTCCAATCACTAACATTCCCATTTCTCAGTTGAAAAGATAGATATGCTGAAAAGATAGATATCTACATTTCCTTCTTCCAATCACTAGACATTCCCATTTCCCATTTGAAAAGATAGATATGCTAGTTTTGTAAACTAAGATGATGAATTAAATATTCTAATGAACCCATATAAATTTGATACCTCTTGTGAAACCATTGTTTAAGAGTATGGTTAAAAATTCATTTATATAATCAACATAAAATCTTTGCTCAATAAAATCTCTTCTAACTATTTCAATCACAACTTATAATAAAAATAACACAAATTCTTTTTTTTCTTCATCCTACATTTCCTTCTTCCAATCACTTCACTGCACATTCCCATTTCCCACCTGAAAAGATAGATGTGCTCAAAAATAGATATGATAGTTTTGTAAACTAAGATGAATTAAATATTCTAATGAGCCCATATAGATTTGATACCTCTTGTGAAACCATTGTTTAAGATAATTCCTAAAGTTGAAAGGTCAACAAAATCGGTCCTTATTTTGGTCGTAATCATCGGTCCGTAATCACCGACCCGTGACAACCATCAAAATAACGAACTTTATTGAAGTGTTGAGAAAAATATGGGGATTAGTCAAAAGTCCCAACTCATATAACAATGTTTGATTTGGTAAGAGTGTGTCACATGGGCCACTTGTGTATTTAACATATTTGGAGTGCTTTATTTTAATGTAGGCCCTCATGATACCCGAATTATTGTCATGGATAGTGCTACAAGTTGATTCCCTAGTGTTTATACAAAACAAGATGGAGGATGATGTCACATTGATGTAATACTACTTTATACTCACTCAATGGGAAATGGAAATTGGTTAATGTGTTAATGAGTAGTGAATTTGGTTAATGTGACTTATGAATGAATATAGAACGTTCTAGGGAATTATTTAATTTTTAAAATATTTATTAAAAGTTTAAAATAAGAGATTATCATAATCAAAGATAGAATTGTAATGGTAGGATTTAAATAATGGAGTTAATCTATTTATAGAATTTAGTTTCTTTTGTTTTGCAGTAATAGATGATGGATGTTTTTTTAACTCTATTTTCAATCATTTATTTAATTATCTAATTCATTTTTTCAATTAATTTTGTTGTACCTTTCATTAAGTACTTCATAATTAGAGATGGTGGTGTAATGACAAGACTTAAATCATAGACTTGATTGATTCAATAAGGTTGATCCTTTTCATTTTACATTAAAGATTGAAGCTTCATTAACTCTACTCTCAACCATCTTCTCAATTGCTTTCATCATTTTCTCAACCAACTTTGTTGTGCTTCCTATTAGATCCTCTTAAGAAACTGGATTCTAGTCTTCATTATGAAAATTTGACATTTCCATAATTGGTAAGTATGTTGCACAACATAAGAGAAAGTTTTGCCTATTTTTTAGTACCTCCCCATTTCCACATACTCAACATAACCTTTCTTCCAAGACTCCTCAGGTTGTTCCCATCTTCATTTTTCAGTTAATATCTATATGTATGAGTTGGTTATTAGTTGTGTTATTATCTACTCTTCCTTCCATGAGATGTTAAGTTTCAAGTAGTTTTTTACATTGATTTCCTCTTGCCTATTCAAGTTGTCTATGTAGTATTTTTATTTTTCTTTTGATGTGTTTTCTCCATTTTCCTTTTCTGCAACATTCTTTTGCATAACGTTTTTAGGAGTTTTTTAATTCATTGGGTTCCTTTCTTCTTCTCTATCCCACTCTTTAAATAATGTTCACATTCACCCCAACCTCCTCATAAAAGGTCTCTAAGGCCTATAGGTGATCTTGTAGGTTGTGTATTGTTTTAGTTGTTAAGGTCACATCACCAACATACCCAAAAATATGTATGATAATCCTCAATATGCTTACCCCTCCTTTACCTTTATTGTGTATCCATTCTTCTAGATCATCCTTTTAACAACAAAATATTTTAGGGGAGATGGGGAAACCTTGTTTCACCCTTATGTCACTATTGAATATCTCTAAAAGACTATTCTAGTTTTGATTTAGCCTTTACTTGCTCATATAACCTATATAATGTTGTTCTCCAACCATTCAAGACCTTTGATTTCATCAACCTCTCATAAAGTTTCTCCCTTGGGATGATGTCAACGGAATTTTTTTGAAATTGATAAAATAACAACATAATTCTTCATCTTTGTTATCCCAAGTTTTTTCTATTATGAGCCTAAATGTGAGGAAATGGTCAATGGTGGACCGGTTTAGAAAGAAACTAACATGTCTTTTGTCTCTTTTTCCCTTTTCCTTTGTCCATTTGCTCACATTCTTTTCCTAAATCCTTCCTACAAGCTTGGCAAGCATTCCAATGATCACGATGGTTATATGGTTCCTTGGGTTTTTTTGTTTATGCTTTGAATATGGGTAAAAACATGTTTGTTTTGTAGTTACTTGCAAAACCCTCTTTGACCATATTATTGAGTAGGGTTGTGATGTGTCATGTGGGGGAATCATTTTTTCATTTCAAGTATTCTTATAACATCCCTTCAATGTGTGTTCCCTTTATGATTCCATCTTTTTGATACCCCTTGCATATCCTCTTTCATGAACACTTCTTCCTCTAAGTTGATATTTAGTAGTTGTTTTCTCTTTTCTAGGTTTTCATACATATTTGTCACATGAGATAACCAATAGGCTGGTGTGATGTCATTGGATATCATTTGTTTTGGTTCTACAATTCCCTCCAAAAAGATTTCAATTTTTTTCTTTGCCATCTTCAACATTTATTGTCTCTTAACCTCACAAATATACTCATTTGCATCTTCACAATCAACTTATATAAAGTGAGATTCCCCTTGCTTGTCTCTCATGTAAATTGTCATTACAACATTTCACTCTTCATTGAACCATAAGTTCACTGAAATTTTTTAATGTTTCCCTTCCTTTCCCTAATTTATTTTCTTTGCATCTATCTAGTGTTGTTTGGATTGTCTCCATATCTCTTTACATATATATATTGTTAACATAGTTATATACTTGATGAGAACTGTGACCTTAATATGAGAACTCTAACCCTAAAAACCATATTTTTTGTCGAAAACCTCGAAATCAACTCTTGAATCAAAGAGTGGTTCTACTAATAGCACATTTTTTAGGGGGTTTAAAATTACAAAAAATTGCAACTATGACCTTAAAACCCCATGATATTACTTAAAAAAAACTTAAAATCAACCCCTAAAATGAAAAGTGGTGCTAACAATAACACCCCTTTTAACTTTTTTCAAGGTTAAAGTTCAATATTTTTTAAACATATCCTTAAAAATTAGTACTGTTGCAATGAAAACCTTAAAATAAACACCCAAATCAAAAAGTTGTGCTACCAGTAGAACCCTTGTTTTGACATTAACTTTATAATATTTTTGAAACAATGACCTAAAAATTGATATCGTTGCAAATAAAACCTAAAAATCAACCTTAAAATTAATACTCATTCAGGGTTAGCTTATCACTCCAAACACCTTTTTTAGGGTTTAAATTTTAATAATTTTAAAATTGTTTTGGAACTAGTCTCTTCTTAACCCATACTCAAGGAACCACAAACAAGATTTCTCGACTCCTAAAATAGAAAAAACAATGGGTGATGTTCAAACCCCTATCCATAATTAGGAACTCCCTTAGGTCTATTAAAGAAACACGTCATCTAGCAAATTAGAAATGTGTTTATATGATGTGTGCTCATGTGGGAAACCTTGTGTAGGTGAGATTGGTCACTCTGTTAATATTGGAATCCAAGAGCATGTAGCGAATATAAACACAATCAGGTTCATTCCTCTGCCTTGGCTGAGCACTCATACAAAACTAAGCATCATATCTACATAGAGGAAGCCAAAATTTTAGCCAAAGTTAAGTTATTGATATTGAAAAAAAACAAACAACCTCAATAGAAACAAGGCTATGTGGCATCGTAGTCCCTACCAATGAGGTTACAAAGTAAATTGTGAAAATGGGGTCGAATTGTAAATGACAGAAGTGTTCGGTGCAAAAGGTATATCACGGAAATTTTGTGTGCAACATGTATATCACGGAACATGGGGCATAACATTTCATTAGCGCTGAGGTGAGACCCCGTGGAGCAAGGTAAATTGTGGAAAATAGGGTCGAATTGTAAATGACGAAAGTGTTCGGTGAAAAATGTATATCATGGAAATGTTGTATTGAACATGTATATCACGAAACATCGACCCCGCAGAGAGATAGGAAACTGCAGTGAAGATGTGGCAAGCAGCATGAAGCACAGGTGGCATCCATGCAGTAAATGATGCTTGGCATGTAGAGAACCATTTATTTTTTGAAAGTATATAACAAAATACAATTTGTTCACAGTGGAAGAAAAAATTTGGAAATTTATCCATGCAGCAAATGACGCTTGGCATGTGGAGCACCATTTATTTTTTGAAAGTATATAACAAAACACAAATTTGTTTTTCATATAGACTGGTGAAAGATAAAAATGTATGAAGACATAAATTTAAAAGGAGATAAGAAAACAATTTTATTTGAAATATGTCGAAAAGTAAAAGTTTGTTACATACTACTGGAAATTTTGAAATATATAAAAAAATAAAAGTTTGTTACATATTAATGGAAATTTCAATGTGTTTGTCATGTAGAATGAGATTGGGGCTCCCGCGGACCATTAGAGAAATACGTATAAGAAACAAGACTATAGAAAGATGATAGAGTGCAATACCTGCAAAAAACATAAATTGAAAGGTATAAGTCTCTGCCTAGACATTTCCATTTAAAAAAGTGGAATAACTGGGTTGATAAACAAACAAGGATGTGATAAGTAGACTTACAGTGATGGTACATATGAGCCCTTTGGCTATTTTCATGTGGCTTCCATTTCATTGATGTCGTCGACGATTGTTGGAATCCTGGCAGCTGCCTATTGCCTTTCGGCGGCGGCCTGCTTCAATTCACTTTCGAGCCATTCTTCAATGTAGCTTCTCATTGGGACGACGTTGATCTCATTCCATATTTTTATGTTGAAAAGATCGTTTTCTAATTCCTGGAAATCGATAGAAAGATTACAGAGAACCTAATGAATTTCCTCATTCTGTACTGAATAGTCGACTAGCCAGTCGTCGACGTGAGCTTGATCATATTCAAGGATGTTGTAAAACTTTTCCAGAGACAATTCCTTAAACATATCAACTTGTTTATCAAACTCTTGCCTAGTTAAGGTCAAGGAGTTTGTGATTAAGTCGGGGTCTTGGAAGTTGTTGGTCTTTCCGGATAATTTTATTCTTGACAACCTTGTGAATAATTTATCTTTCTTTGATATGGCTTGTTCACATGACTGAACAATGAGATGTAGGTTCTTCACTTTTTCTTTCCAGCATGCATTTAATTGACCGATCCGGTTTTTGGATGGAAGATCTTCTTTATCTTCTTTTTGTTTCTGTCATATTGTTGACAATGGTGCCAAAAGGAAGGACCGTATTTAAATAGAAATTTTCTTCATCTTTTAACTCCGCCTGCAAATGTTCGAGCAAACTATGTGCCCTGGTTCCAAGGGAAGTGATGGTTTGTGATGTTTTCCACACCTCGGTAACTAGTTCCATTATTTTCTTGATATTATTCTCCACATATCCTCCACGGGATGCAAGGAGGTTGGAGGATGCTTTTTAGTTGGCTGTAGATGTGGCATGCATGGCTATTTCCAAAGGATTGACAAGCAATGGCATAGGAATCAAATCCTCTTCCAATTCCTTGACCCGGTCCTTCAGTCTGGCATTATCAGCCTCTATGCCTCCAATGGAATCATGCAGTGCATCTCCTATCGCGTTGTGAAGTTGATAGATTTGGGATGGCTGCATGTTGGCAAGGTCAACCTCTGAACGATACTTTACTTTCTTAATTTTTACATCTTTTTTCTCAATTATCAATGTTTTGGATTGACTGTCAAAAACAGCACTCTGGAACACGAAGGATTCATATTCGTCAAAATTTTCGGTATCGGATATGTCCATTGGATGACTATGATAGATGGCATCTCTAGGATGATCAAGGTAGCGGAGCATTCTATCTAGATCAGTGTCAATTTCCATGTTCTCACTATGAATTTCTAGCTCTTTCACATGTCCCACATTTTGTTTTTTCTTCTTCTCTACTAGAAGCTTGTGAGAACTATCAATTTTAGAGTGAGGAGGGTCGTTATATCCTCCTCTGTTTGAAGAACTATGAGTTTCTTTGTTATTAAGGTGGGTCGTTGGAGCGATGCTCTGGGATCTCATACTTTTTTTAGTGTTATTTGTCTAGTGAACACTCATGTCACCGGGGCCTTTCCCCTTTTGCCTGTACAATGTTGTGTAGCTTTGCACTGTGTCTAGGTCGTCAACATCAGAAGCAGGAGCGTTGCCGCCAGTGTCTCTCTTTTTGGGTAGGTGTTTTTTGAAAAAACAATCATCAAGGCCAAGTGTTTGTAAATGTTGTCGAAAAATATTATCGGGGTCAAGCCCTCTTATGCTTTCAACATATCTCAAGTTGAAGATGCTAGAATGTGCTGTGAATTCGTTAATTGTGTTGATGTTTTTCAATACACGAACTCCCCTACTTTCCAAGGCAGAAGAATGAACTATTTTTTTTTCTTCTTTTTTAATAGATGCAACCAGTAGTTGTATTGTCATGCTACTTTTGCAACAAACATTTTGTTCGTAATGTGACATGGAAGGAGAGCAGGTTTTTCTGTGGAGCCAAAAATTCTTATCAAACTGTAATTATCCAAATGTTCAAGTGTCCCCTTCTTGTCCAAAAAATTGGTTTCCTGTTCAGATATGCGGGGAGAATCTTCTCCTAACAACAAAACTTTGAAAACGTACAAGAATCCATTAAAAACCTCATAAAAATAGTGGGAAGCCTTGTGTTTCCACAAGGCCTGGTACCAAAATGTTACTGGTTCGAATTCCTAGTTGACATTCTTGGATAGAGACATTTGTGGAAACTCACAGCAGTGTGCTATCGCAAATAATAATTAGAACGACATATAAAATTTATTTTCCCTTTTGAAGCTTGACAATTGGGAACAGATTTCATGGGAAATTAACTTTCCCCAATAAACAATGGCTTGTTCGTTGGCTGTGAAATAAAGAATATAAAGAGACATCCAGGAAATAGTTGTTCTGGACTCTTGTCTCGTTATTCTTGTAAACAGCCAGGCAATTTCGTGGGATGGATTTCTAAATGAACTAACTTGCAAGCTTGTGATATCTTTAGGAACTAGAATCGGGTCTTCCAATAAATGGGGAAAGAGGTCCAACCCATTATTATGATTTTCTAGGAACTATTTGCAATCTTCTCCTTTGAATGTCAATGTTGGCTCCGATAATCTTAACATCTGGTGGAAGACCTGAGGTGACAAAGAAACAAAAGAGCGGTCCCACAGTGGAATAATTATTTTGTCTGAAATAAATTTATCGACGCACCAAGAGACCAAGTCCTTATAATCAAAAACCTCAGGGACACAGCTTGCACGAGCAATCCCAGAGGTCCAAATTACTTGGTTCTCTGTGGCAGAGGTTGAGTAATAAGAATATGCCCTGGACCATTGGAAGTTCTGGTCCTCGCGTCCGAATATGTTCACTATGTCTCCATAGAACTGTGGTCGAGATGATGCCATAGGTTTATGAGAACGTTGGTTTACTCCAGACGATGGTTGAAATGAACACTTAGAGTCGATAATGTAACTCTACGCTAAATATTGGTTAAATTCTTATGAATGGGAAAGCTCCTCGATCCTTTCGCTGATTAAAACGAACTTAATAAAATTAAAATCCCCATGACTCTGGTTGAGCTTGCAAAAAATATGATTTATAAAAAGAAAATTTCTAAAGTGATAAATTTTTCTGATGCTAAATGTCATGCAGATGTTATTAATCTACAAGATGAAAGACCTACGATTATGTTCGAGCGACACATCAAAAACACTAAGGATTCAGTTGCTTCATTTATATTACAGTAATTGTGCATGATCATTTACTCCAAAAATGCATGTTATATTCTAGGGCTTCTCATAATTTAATGCCTAAAGTTATCATGGAGAAATTAGGCCTCGAAATTACTAGACCTTATCAAGACTTGTATTCGTTTGATTCCATAAAAGTTAAGTGTCTAGGCATGATCAAAGATTTGCTAGTAAATCTTGCACAAATACTTGTAAAAAGTATCCTTATGGATGTAGTTATTGATGATGTCCCTACCAAGTACGACATGCTTCTATCCAGGTCTTGGGGTGCCAAATTAGGAGGATCGCTTTAGCTGGACATGACTTACGCTACGATCCCAATTTTCAGTGGACAATTCACTCGACTGTAGAAAGAGACTAGGTTGGTGTATACTGTAAGTGACCCACAAAACCCCAATAATTACCCAATCTATGTTGCTGATCAAGACTTAGGAAATTTTTTTTTATCTATAGATGATGATTTTGAAAAATGTATAGAAGAAGAAAATAAAAAAGTAGAAAAAACAAAGAAAAATGTAAATAGTAGAGAAGGAATGTGGAAAATGTTTTTTGATGGTGCTTCATCCTACGAAGGAGCAGGGGCTGGAGTGTCATTTGTAGCACCAGGAGATGAGTACTTTATCCCCTTTCCATACAGATTACAGTGGGATATTGATTATACGAATAATGTGTGTGTGTATGATGCTCTAGTCTTAGGATTAGAGGCTACCAGAAAGTTAAAAATTTAACATCTAATAGTTTATGGTGATGCAGATCTTATTGTGAAACAAATAAAGCAACAGTATCAAGCTATGAATCCAAGGTTGAGGTCATAGATAAATTGCACCTTGGATTTGATAGAGAATTTCTTCTCATCCTTTAATATTCACTCTATTCCCAGAATGGAAAATCAGCAAGAAGACTCTTTATCCAAAGATGCAACAACCTTTGTACCACCTACTCTCTTAAAACTGAAATATCACATCGAAATGAGACACAGATTTCGATCCCAAACAATGTTCAACACTAGAAATTTTTTGAATATGATGAGCAGATAAAAACAATTTCTGGAGATGGTTGATGAGTTTTCAGAAACACACATAGATCAGGAGAACCAGAATGATTATGTTTGGGTTATGCAAGAAGGAGATAACCCGAAAAAATTCCAAGACAAGATTGAAAACCACTGCATGCTCGTACTTAAGAATACTAAGATTCCCAAAGTTTTGATCCCCTTAGAGAGATAGTTTGAACAAGATGACATACCCTTAAAGTCTACCTTACGATCTAAGCCCAAAGAAGTTGAAGACTATAATATAGGAACTAAAGAGGATCCTAAACTGGTCAAGATATCTAAGTACCTTCTAGCCCAAATGAAGGATAAGTACGTTGAGTTGATTAGACAGTATAAAGGTTTTTGTGTGGTCCTATGATGATCTAAAAACTTACAATACCTCTGTTATTGAACACAAGATTCCTTTGAAACATGGTATCAAACCTTTCATGAAGAAACTTAGAGAGATAAATCCTATCCTCCTGCCAATAATAGAAAGAGAGGTAAAGAAACTCCTAGATGCAAAAATCATCGTTCCACTTAGATATTCTGAATGGGTAGAAAATTTGGTACCCATCAAAAATAAAAATGGCGAAATAAGGCTCTATGTAGATTTTAGAAACTTAAATAGGTCATCCCTCAAAGACAACTACCCACTACCAAAAATGGATCATGTTTTAGAAAAAGTAGTTGGGGCTAACAAAATGTCCATGATTGATGGTTTTTCTGGATACAATCAAATTGTTGTCAATGAAAACGACAAAGAAAAGACTGTGTTTACCACTTCGTGGGGAACTTTCATGTACGATAAAACTCCATTTGGTTTGATGAACGCAGGGGATACTTTCCAAAGAGCGATGGATATATCTTTCATCGGTGAGAGAGACAAATTTGTTGTTATTCATTTAGATGATCTAACAGTCTTCTCCAAATATGATGCAGAACACCTGGTCCACCTCAAGCAAACTTTTGAGAAATGCAGAAAATTTGGTTTGTCTCTTAACCCTAAAAAGTCACATTTTTCTATGCAAGAAGGAAAGCTCTTAGGCCATATAGTTTCAAAAGATGGAATCAAAATTTATCTTAAGCGAGTCGAGGCTATTGACACGATAAACATTCCTAGAAATAAGAAGGAAATCTAATCTTTTTTAGGGAAAATGTTTTTTTTGAGAAGATTTATCCCTAACTTCACTAAAATTGTCAAACTCATTACATATATGTTGAAAAAGGACAGATAAGTGAAGTGGACTACAAAATCCAAATCATCTTTCGAGCAATTCAAGAAAGCTATAGGTGAAGCACCAGTGCTAGCAAGTCCGGACTATACTAAGGAATTCTTGATTTTCTCTTTCGCCTCTGAACATATTATCACAGTGGTTCTCCTACAAAAGAACGAAGAAGGTTTTGAGAAATCGATAGCCTTTTTCATTAAATATATCAGGGATGGAGAATTAAAATATGATATACTTGAAAAACAAGCTTACGCAATGGTGAAATCTCTCAAATATTTCAGGACATATGTGTTGCATTCTAAAATAATCAATTACATACCAACAAGTGTTGTCAAAGAAATCTTGGTTTAGTTTTACAGTGATCGAAAGAGAGGCCGGTGGTTGGCTAAAATTCAAGATTTTGATTTAGAAGTGAAACCGATGAAGTTAGTCAAAGGTCAAGGCCTGGCGAAATTGTTAGCCGAATCAAATTTCAGGGAACTCAGGATAAATCACCTGGAATCACATGGATATATCCCAGATATAGAGGAGCTCGATGATCAAACACCTATGATTCGAATTGAAGATAATATTTCTTCCTCTGCTTGGTATTGCAACATTGTTTCATACCTCCTTACCCTGCAATGCCCAAATGACATGACTATGTCCAAAGCAATAAATTTGAAGTTACACGCAGGTAAATATTGTATTATTGATGGCCATATCTACTGGAAAGATCCCCTATGTTTCTTGTTATGTTTCTTAACAGAATCTGAAATAGAAGTCCTCATAAATGAATTTCATGAAGGAGTGTGTGGAGGACACCATGCCCGGAGGGAAATAGCCTACAAGATTTTAACAGCTGGATATTATTGGCCCAAGTTATTTACTAATGTGAATTTCAAGGTCAGAGCCTACAACTCTTGCCAACTATTCTCTGGTAAGAAAAATATCCCTGCACTACCTTTAATCCAGGTCAAAACAGAAGCTCCCTTTCAACAATGGGATCTAGATTTCATCGAAGAAATCCATTCGCAGCCAAGCGCCAAACATAAATGGATTTTAACTGCTACCAATTACTTCACGAAGTGGGTTGAATCCATTCCAACTCATAATGCTATGGATTCAGTAGTAATAAATTTCTTGGAAGAGAACATCTTATCGATATTTGGTTGTCCTCGGAAAATAGTCACTGAAAACACCCAAGCTTTCAAATATATGGAAATGGTCAATCTCTACCAAAAATACAACACTGTGTTAGGACATTCTACAACCTACTATCCTCAGGGGAATGGGCTGGCTGAATCATATAAAAAGAGCATGATGACTATAATAAAAAAATTGCTAAGAGAAAATAAGAAGGCTTGGCACGTTCACCTAAAATATGCCTTATGGGCGAATCGAATCGGCACCAAGAAATCAATAGGTATGTACCCTTTTCAATTGGTTTATGTCACTGATGTCGTACTTCCTATCAATATCTCTCTTCGTGTGATGAAGCTCTAGCAGGATGAAAATGAAGAGCCTAACAAAGCTACCATAAGGATAAATCAAATAATCGAAGTCCAGCAAAATAGAGTAGAAATAAATGATAAACTTCAAAAGTACCAAGATAATATGAAGGCCCTTTTCAATAAAAAGGGTAAAGACAGGTAGTTTCTTCTTTGAGATATAGTTTTAAAGTGGGACGCTAGAAAAGAAGATGCAGGAAAACATGGAAAGTTCAACCATATCTGGTCCAGACCATTCAGGATTGCAGTTGTTGAGGGAAAAAATTCCTTATTACTGGAAAATATTGACGGAAAAACCCTTGACGCCCCTATCAACGAGCGTTACCTAAAACATTTTATGCAATAGTCATATTTCACATTCCCATTGTATATACCGGTTTTGGTTCCTTGTTTTGATTTGCAATTTTATTTTCTTTTGTAAATTATCCAAATTTTACTTTTCGTTGTAAATAAACCAAGTTTACTCGATGTCATGAAGGAAGAATATAAAATATAGGTATTGCATATCATTTATATTCTGTGGAATTTTATGACATTGCCCATTTTGTTCCCGTGCATAATACTTACTGTCATATGAGAGGTGAGGAGGTATCAGAATCCAACACTCAGTTTTCAAAACATTTGCTTTCTCCCCAAACAGGTGATAAATTAATGATTTACTTGATTGTAAATATAAAGGAAATCTGAGATATGAACTCCTACACCACTAGTCCAAGCTAAAATTTCAAAGAAATCTTATTGAATGTAAAGAGGGTTTCACTCATATAGATATTGGCACCTCATCAAAGATCAGAGAAGTATAAAATTACATATTAATTCTGAAGCCTTCTCTAAATGAATTAAAAAATGAAATAAAAAGAAAAAAAAATAAGAACAAAAAAGGCTTGAAACGAAGTTCAAGAGTCAATAAACAAATTTGTGTGGGAATGAGACCCTTTTGCAACGGACCCTATGAGTATTCATTATGTTTTATCCTGCCTATAATTGAGCTTTTATTCACTTCTAAATTCCTCTATCCTTTCCTTAGTCTTCATAGAAAGAAATAATTTCACCTTGACTCTGAAAACTTAAAAACATATCTTCAAAACGAGATTTGGTGAAAATATTTATGTTCCTCTTATTTTAACTGAAATAAAGTATGTCTAGGCTAATCCTGATAACTTTATCTCTTCTATCATATTTTAAACTGATTAATTCTCTCAAGGTCAATCCCTAAAAAATCAAAATCCCCATAAAATCTCCCCTAAAGGCGAAGATGTATTGAAGATCGGGAGAAAATTAGTTCATAGTACAATAAAAAATTATTGACACACCTTCATTGTTAAATTTTAAGAAGATATCATCCATTATATAATACATACAAATTGATTTCCCCCACTTCAAAAATATTAAAATATAAGACATATGGTGAAAGGAAATTCATAATCTGATTACCCGCATCTAGTCCAAGACAAATGGTTAATGGAAATCTGTAATTCGATTGCCCCCATTTTTTCCAAAAGAGATGATGAAAGAAAATTCATGTAATGATTTCCCTCATCTCAATAAAATGCAAAAGTGATAATTGAAGTGGTGAAAGGAAATTCAATGGGAGATGTAAATAACTTCACCGGGGTACTGAATAGGATTTCTGGTAGTGAAGCAATATCTATGATATATGTAAGGTTGTCATACACATATATAACATACTCTGGTATATAGTTCTCTTTCCAGTAATATTTACATCCTAAACCAACAAGGGATTCCCTAAATAAATTGTTAAATTTACTTAACCTTGATGCGAACTAAATCGACCAAAGTCTGATATTCTAGTTAAAGTTGTTTTGATTATCTTAAACAGATTTAAATTTAGTTTTGACAAAGGAAAATCTTAAATATCCTAACCGGAAGTTCAATCCTTAGATGTGTTTTGAAGGTTTTATGAGATTCGGTTGAAGTTCATTTTTTTGTGTATGATTAGTCCATGAAATGTGTTTCCCAGAAATGCAATAATGACTCCATTTACCCAATAAAGGCACTCGGTCTATTGCTTTTCCATGTCTCGCAGGGAGACGTGATCCCCAGATGGAGCCTATGTTGGAACACGTACACTTCTAAACTTTTGAACTTTTTACTTTTTCACCAAATGAAAATATGATTTTAGCCGAAGAAAGTGGAAGCTTGGTAAATGATATTTTAATGCAATTCATAGCTGATTAGTTAATAATAAGGCACTCACGATGTTCGTCGTTGATGAATTTTCCTGTTTGATCGAATGATCCCAATAGCCCCAGGAGTTATGGAGCCGCCTAAACTTTAAAGAGGTAAATAATATAATGGTCACCTCAGAGCTCCGTGTTTCTGGTATTTTGACAAGTCTTCACGATAAAAACTCTGAAGCTCCAAAACCTGAAGGAGTCTCACTACTACATATTGAAAAATGTGTGACGAAAGTACTCTTTCGTCAGAACATTCAAGACAAAAATTTCAATCATTCAATTTTTTTCTAAATCCGCCCCGTATTCGTCACTATCTCGACGAATGTACTTTGTCTAAATTAATATGGTCAAATTTCATCGCAATAGCGACGAATGACACGGTAAAAAATATATATATATTGTAGATCACGGTCGTCGCAATTGCGACGATTGTGACCTAAAATTGAACTATAAATATTTGACGATTTAAAGACATTGCGACAATCTTGCTATAACAACGACGATTCCAAAAGGGTATTTTTGTGCGGAAGTTGTGTGGAAGAATGTCGCAGAATATAGTTAGAGGTGGGGAAAAAAGTAAAGCAGGTGAAAAGGGTGATGGTAGATGTTATTTCCCTTGCAAAAGATGTTGCCTCATATGTCTCGTAAGAATTTTAATAGCAACAACTACAAAACATTGTAGGAAATATGGGCACATTGATGGCAGACCGAATGAATATCGGCCCATGGTAATTAGCTATATATTCATTATCTATTTTTATTTTGTCAATTTTATATAAAATTATATATATGTATATATATTGTTTGATTGTTTGTTGTAGTATACACTAATTTTGCATGATTGTTTGTAATTATAAAGTTAGAGTTTCCCTCTAACTTTCCGCAGAATATTGCACCAAGTATTAGTAGAAATGATGTTGTACAAGATGAGGAACACCATGACCAAGGAAATGAGGATCTCATGGAAGAATATGATGGGACAAATCAAGTTAATGATCCCATGGAAGAATATGATGGGACAAATCAAATGATCCAAGATTTGTTTTCACAACCGGATGAGGATGGGGACAATGTTGGTATTTATGATGAGCCTCTATTAGAAAACGCAAATAAACGACTTTATGAAGGATAAAGACCAAATCTTCTCTCTGCTACATTGCTGCTAGTGAACTTAAAGGTTATGACTAATTTGTCGAACACTTGTATGACACACATCCTAAGGTATGTAATATGTTTCATCTCATATTATACATAAATGTTGATTTTTTTCTATTTGTTTTTAGTGTTAATTAATGTGTAAAATAAGAATGCAATTTTTACGATTAATATTCTTCCATTAACTAGTTATTTGTTATGTTGTAGATTGTTAGGTGAATTTTTGTTACCATCATCAAATATTTTACCTCGCACATATCGAGGTTTGCATGCCATTATGAAAGACATTCGAATGGATTATCAAACTATAGATGCATGTCCTAATGACCATATTATATATTATGGACAACATGCTTCGAAAATAGAATGTCCTCAATTTCTTATCAGTAGATATTGAACCGATCAAGTAACAAAAAGGGTGCCTCGAAAGGTTCTTTTTCATATTCCCATAATTCCACGTTTGCAGCGATTGTTCAAGTGTGAAAGAATAGAACAATTTATGGATTACCATGCATGTAACAGAAGTGGAGATGGTGTTCTTCGAATGCCTTCCGATTTCAAAGATGAACCTCGTAATGTTAGGCTTTCATTGGCAGCTGACGGTGTTAATCCATTCGAAGAGCTTAGGTCTATTTACTCAATGTGGCCTATTTTTGTTATCAACAATAACATTCCTCCTTGGATGTCAATAAAGAGGGAGCACATAATGTTGACAATGATTGTTCCGAGTATTTGTTTACATTAATTTTTTGAATTTAACATTTTCATTTGTTTCAATTTTTGCATAATATCTTTTGTTTATTTATTTAATTATATATATTACATGATATCATTCCTATAGTAATTATGTGTAATTTCAAACAATTATGTAAGTACCAAGTTAAATATATGAATGTATATATCGAGCCTCTTATCGATGAGCTACTAAATTTATGGGTTGGCATCACAATGTATGACATATGTAAACCAATCGGGGAGAAGAAATTTAAATTCCGTGGAATACTTTTATGGACAATTCATGATGCCCCTAGACTAACACATTTTTGTGGTATGTAGCATTCTAATATTGCTCTTTAATACTATATAATTTTTTAATTTTATCATGGTGCATGTTTAATTTTTAAATAATCTCATCGTATAATTGACATTAATCCATTTGTTGCAGGTCTTCAAATAAAGGGTAAATTTGCATGTCCAGTTTGTGGCCCTAAGATGAAGAATCGTCATTCAAAAATTTTAGGAAAGATGGTGTTTGATGAGTATAGGAACCTTCTTCCTAAGAACCATAGGTATCGTACTACTGAAAAAAATATTTTCAATGGGAAAGAAGAGACTGGCTTAAAACCATGAAGAATGACACCTCAC
>ML784764.1:219885-232877 GCA_009831015.1 Picea engelmannii | reverse complement strand
ATGAATGATGGTAAATGGAAGTTGTGACCATGGGTGGGGCACTAATGGAATTAATATCCTTGGGGGAATATTGAATGGAGGTATAACATAAAAATGGTCTTCAAGGTATGGAGGAGGTGAAGGGACAATGACATGTGATGAATGACACCCTATCATATACCAATTTGATACAAATCGCTTGTGAGTCCTTAGAA
Organism: Picea engelmannii; assembly: GCA_009831015.1. NCBI lineage: Eukaryota > Viridiplantae > Streptophyta > Pinopsida > Pinales > Pinaceae > Picea > Picea engelmannii. The sequence goes on along the minus strand of ML784764.1, from coordinate 232,683 downwards.
AAAACCAACAAAATAAGAAGGAAACATACGGATCTCTTTGAGATGTAAACTATATGGACTCCTAATCCTAATGGGGAAACAATGCAATGGATTCCAACATGTAGCAGGGTGATAACTTGGGGAAACAACACTCACCGAATTGTCATCCTCTAAAGGTCGTTGTGCATACACATTTATAGGAATGGAATAATGATCAATGTTGACCATGTCAAGGATCAAAATTACCTAGGGTTTTTGTGTTTGTTCCATGAAATCAAGGTCTGTGATTACATTAAACTAAGTTGATTAGAATTATTAGGGTGATGCTTAACAACCCATGTATAAAAATTGACTATGCATTATATCAACATTGAGAAAGTCATCACTCCATCAATAATCATCCCCATATCTTATCGTGTGCTAATTCACTTATGTTGTGCCATATCAACATCCACTTCAAGGTAGGCTTGAGTTAAATTGTTGTCATTGTGCTACTATTATTTTCTCCTATTTGTGCACACACTAAAATCCTTTGCTAAATTACATTCAACACACTCAAAATTTCGATATGTTTCCTAACAACTACTCTAATCAATGATTGTATTATTTTACCATAACTCTCTATAGATTGACTTTAAATTGTCTAGTGGAAATTATGTATAGGTAATCCTTAATTCTAGTGTATTGAAATCATAATGCACATATTGCTTAAGTCCTTTATCACAAATTCTTTCTAGTTTTCAAATTCATTTTTGTGACAATCTAAAAAGGCTTTTATATGACATTGACAAATTTTGGGTCATTATCATCAACATTTGTGCATTGACACTCAAATAGGTTGGTCTTGCACTCTTGTTAGGACACGCAGGTATACTAAAGGGATTTTTTCATTCACCCCCCTCTTTTTAGTGTCTACAAGCATAATTGCAAGCAATTTTATCTCAAACACAAATATAACAAAAGACTAAGCACAAACATTAGAATGTGCTATTATACAAGAGAGGAAGATTGATAAATAATTTTAAAAATAAGGAATGAGATTAATGAAAAATGAAACCATATCATCAATCTCATTATCAAGAAGTCTATAAGAAAGATAAAAAAAAATGCAAAATAGTATCCCCGCTTCTAGAGAAGCAATTGGTAAAACCAACAACGTTCATGGAAACAAACCCCTAGGGACAATTATGTAGAATTTTATTATTAAATAACCACAACGACCATAGATTGATCAATATCCATTTCCACACCTATTACCTAGGCCCTTTGTTACAAATTGTTTATACTTTTTAGATCTATGTCCATGACAACCTAAAAATTATTTTATTCAATTTTTATAGATTTTGGCTTTGTATCGTCTTCCTTTTAAGAACAAACATTTGCATAGGTTGGGATTTCTCTCTCTTTAGGACAAACAATGACATATTGGAGGGATTTTTCCAATGGCACCCTCTTTTTTGAGTGACTTTGTTGAATCCTCACAAGAACGTGTTTTGGAGAGTGCCTAGGGTCATTGTGACTATTATGAGAAAATTCGTAAGTAGATATATCCCTCTCAATTATTGAAAATTCATAAATTGATTATTATATCCAAGGCCAATTATAATTTCCCACCGCTTTATGTTTTTTTGGTTTTGAAGGGCTTGTGATTTTGCGATGCCACTTTTGAGGGTCACCATGACATTCCCACTCAGGGATGGAATTTGATATCCAAATTTCCCATCATGGGGCATTTGGTTGTCAAACATGGTCAATGAATTTAAATTCTCATTGTCAACTATAGGAAATAAGGGTGAATAATAAGTGACAAACTCAACCTTTCTCATGACTTCATTTTTTTTACATCAAGGTAGAGTTTTGTATTCTTTTTTTTCAAAATTACAGTTTTATAGGTCATCTTAACATGGGCCAAAAATTATGGGGTCAAAATTCTATGGTCGAAGTTCCCATTAATATTTAGGTAGTAGGATTATGGATTTCGACAAAACTCGTATCAAAGTTAGGGGAGTATTTCATTCAAAAATGAAGTGTGTTCATCCACTTATTAACTTACTCATAAAAACTATAGTTAAATACCTTTGATCATTAAGTCAAAACTGTCAAATTAATGTGAATAGTTCCAAGCCCAACCCTATTCCCACTTTGCAAACTAAACACAATGTTCACTCTTTAAGTGCCATTGGCAATGTAGTGTCTTAGTAAAAGGAGAATCACCTCCAAAAACAATGTAACCTTATGGAATTTAGGATCTTCTCTTTTGGAATGGAACCTTATGGAATTTAAGATGTTCTCTTTTGTTATGTGTTTGGTGGACCCCTTTAGAAACCAATGAAAAATCTCTATTCCTAACTCCCCCTATTCTTATCTCCACAACACCTCTCCATCTACCACATGTACAATTAATCATCAAGGTCTTAAAATTAGATTTCCTAGCCTCTTTGGAGTCAATAAATATCCCCTTATAAAATTTATACCTGTCCGTAAAAATCAAAGGCCCGAAAAGGAGAAAATACACACACATACATTTACTGCTCTTTGTCTCTCTTACTCACTTTTTCGCACCCATTTCCTTTGTATTATTTGTTCATTCATTTATTTGTTTTTCTTTTATTTCAAAGGTATCTTCTTCAGGAGCCATCCAGGGTTCCGAGACCTTCGTATCTCAGTACCGAAGCCATTCTAGCCCCTGAAATATCCTCTTCCAGTTCCTAATTTCTGCAATTGTCACCTCACCACTGTGGCGTAAGGAGAAAGTGACCTCGGCCACTGCGCTGCAAGGAGACAAAGACCTCTTCTTTGGGATCCATCCAAGGTTTCGAGACCTTCGTATCCCAATACCGGATCCATTCTAGCCCCCAAAATATCGTCTTCAAGTTCCTTTTCTGCGATTTTCACCTCACCACTGTGGCGTAAGGAGAAAGTGACCTCGGCCACTGCAGTGCAAGGAGACAGATACCTCGCGCCAATGCATGCATAAGGATATAGAGACCTCTACCTCGAGCCAATATTCACAAGGAACAAAGAATGGTGATTAATTTCATTCAAAGATTTTCAATTTGGAAAATGAATGAATAAATTTGGACTCCTTATTTCCACACAATGGTTTGAATAAGAGGTCTTTAGGATTCCAAAATCTAAAAATCCACAATCAGATACTTAGCATTTCAATAGATTTTTGATGATGCTCATACTAAATTTAGGGTTTTTTCGAATGGATATGGTTATTGCATGATTGTTTGGTCTGATATTGGTTCACAACAGTGGGAAATGTCATCATTGTGCTCTGCATGATCAACGTTTTCTTCATTTGTGACCTATTCTTCACAAATATTTACAATATCAAAGAGTTGGTTGTCTAGGGTATCGAGGCTCTAAAACTTTCATGAGCATTTTCTGTAACATTGCACATCGACCTTCTGATTGTCATGGTAGTGTTTGACTGTAGAATACTTTAACTCATCATTCAATTCGGATCCCAATAATTCTGTTGTACAAGACAAGATCCTTTCAAGGGATTTTGTCAAACCTACTATGTGTATTTCAAGATCCTTTCACATCATTATTCATAGGAAAACTATCAAAGTAGTAGATTTTGGTTCTATCCCCATTTCACCTCAGTTTGCATGGTTTCTTTGCATTGTTTCCATCAAGCATTTCAAATTGTTCAACTTCAGTCTTAGGGATATTCATGTCTATTCTAGTTAAACAACCATTTTCAACTTCATCATTTAGGTAATAGCTTTCCATTCTTCCAAACGAAGATTTATCCAAAGTATCATCACCCTTTATTTCATCATGAATGGGGTATTCATCTCTGGAAACTTCCTTACCAGCATTTAAATATGGCCATCCCTCACGCTTAAATGATGTTAGATCTCCATAGTGTTGTGTAAAATACCCCTATTCTTGGATAGGAATGAATTCTATAGTAAAACTAGATGCCCATTTCATGTTGCCAGCTTGTATGCCTCGTCATCATCTCCTTCATCAATTATGGAGTTGATCATGGAATATGGGGTACTCCTGGGCAATTTGTATGCCACTTTAGCCCAATTTGAAACCAATACTTTTCCCGAAATTGAATTTGTGAAGTCTTCTCTGATGATATATTTGTCCTTACCATGACATACCTACAACAAGCCTTCCAGATGATAAATTTCATACTTCTTCTCCTCCTGGTTATCATTCTCAAATTCTCGTGTTTCATCAAAACATAACAAATATGATCTGCCTCTTTTCTTTCGAGAACATAAATCCAGACCAAAACACGTATCAGGTATGTTCTTCTTGGTATGAAATATTCGTGTTATGGTATTTGTATCCATTTCTTCCTTCTTTACATTTAGAGTTCTCTTCCATGTTCCATTTATCCTCATTATTTCTGCAATGAAATTGTCCTTCAGAGACATCACCCTACAATTCTTCTTGATAGAGCTTCAGATTTGGATGATTTGCTTCCTCTTGGACATAGGTATTATAATCATCGTGTTTCATCAAGAAGTCATCAAGGTTATTGTTGTATTGACCTTGTGGGTCTGCAATTCCTTCTTTGATGATTCTATCATTTCTTCCCTTTTAAAGTTGTTCAATGACATAGCATTATTATCCAATATATAAGAAAACTTAAATAACTCACTTCTAGATAATTAATTCCATCAAACAAAGAATTTTTCCACACCAGAATATTCTATTTGATTGAAAAATAACTTTCATATTACACATCCAGGGCCTTAAACATCTTTGTGCTTTAATATATCTAACAACTACAATAGAGATATTCTTCTTTGCCCCAATTTATATCTTATCTACACATTCACACTTCTAGAAAATAGGGATCCCACATGTACCTCGCTTGCAGCCACAAACCTTTAGGAATAATATGTTGGGTAAGCACCCTACAACAACTAGGTAAGCATCCTCTTCCCTCCCACACTAGCATAGTTTTTAACCCTTAGCATTAGTAAACCTCTCGATGCACTTCTATCCAATGTGGTTTTGGGTTCATGGTGAGATTTTTGTAGAGAGGAAATCACAAGTTATAAAATCCACCAACACACTAGGACCTAAATATTTATGGATCACACTTTAATTCCATCTAAGATAGACTATGCATGTTTGTATTGAAAAGGGGAGAACCCTCCATCAAGTATTCAATGAGGGAAGGCTACTAGTTACATTTGAGGGAAATCCTCATGGGCATTGGCCCTTTGAGATTGTGGCTAATTAAGGAAATAAACCCCCCACTAGGTCCTCAACAAGTCCTCAACCATGTGATGTCCTCAATATGTAACATTGCAATCTAATTTGACATAGAATATAGAATCTAGAAAAGGCGTCTTAAATATAAGCATAACAGGTAGAGAATCTTCAATTTATGAGCCAGAGAGTTGGAAGGTCTTGAAGCCAAGGTAGTAATGGGTGAGATAATAAACAATGTACATCATAAGTCCACCTCTAAACATGCATGGAATGAACAAATATGGAAATATATGTGATTATATACTCCATAAATTCCCATTATGAACAATGATAGAGAAAGTTATGTGATTCTATACTCCATAAATTCCCATTAGGAATAATGATAGAGCAAGTTTTTAGGTATAGTTGTCCTACAATATTTGGTTAAAAACATTGAAATATAAATTTTCACTTGTTAGTTTTCTATCCATGTCATAGATTAATTAATTTATGATTAAGATGAAGATATGTCAGTTAAATATTTGATAGATCTGTGGTTAAAGTGAAGATATGCTAGTAAACTAAAATATCAACTTAGTAGTTGATGCAGCTTATCACTTACTATGAGTACAATGACAAACATAAATGCAGGAGGGAATACAATCCTATCTCCATCCATGGGATACTTGTGATGAAAACCATGAACACGATAATGTATTGTATTACCCCTGCAAATCAAGTGATGAATATTCATGGTGATTAAACTTTAGACGATGTACCTCGCATGTATATGCATGTATTTGCGTGGTATTTTTAAAATTTGGGTCATTTTGCAGTACTGCACACATAGTAATATATCAAGAAATTATTTCTTTGCTTAAAACCTCTTTCTCCTTCCGATAGCTAGTTTTCATCGAAGTTGAATTTATTGCATTTCATTTTACTCTTGCATGGTTTAAAGAGTCGAGTCAAAACACCATCAGTTTCATGACCACTTCTTTGAGTAACAACAGCCTAAAATCAAGCGCTAATTAAAATTTATTTGGCAACTTTTCTAGGGCTCTTCAAACCCATATTAGCTTAGGTGTAGAGCTTTGGAATATGACTATGAGAATAACTTTCCAAAGATGCTAAACAAACATAAAGCCTTGAGTTAGGGAGTGAAATCCAGTTGTTATATCACTGATTTTGGGAATCCCTTCTAACACAACGGTCAATCACGAGGCCGCATTGGGGCCGTCAGAGTAATCAACCCTGTTTTGTTGGTCTTGGTGTCGACTGTCCCCCCTCTGCTTTGGTATAGTAGGTGGTACCATAGAGGCCATAATATTTTAGACTTCCTACACAAGGTGACAGCACAGGGAAGGTGGTGTTGTACCTGGGACCGACGTTGGGTAGACTCACTCGGACTCCTTGGAGGGTTGCCCACTACTAGATGAGATAACTTGCACCAGGGCGTTAGTTCGTTAATAAGGTTGTCAACGTAACTTTCCCACCCATCAAAACTCAACACCTTTGCGCATCAATTATGCGATGTTTTATTCCATCCGCAACTAGCGCTTCTTTGTGAGAAGGTTTGTTTGCATTCTTAACTCCTAGATTAATTAGCATGTGTTGTTTTTTCTCCTTAGTTGGCCTTAGGATTGCGTTTGTGTCTAATGGCATCAGTTTCGGGTTAATTCCTCATTTGATCAATACAAAATATGGATACAATTAAAATAAAAGGTAATAAAGAGGTAACAAATAGCTCATACCTAAATTACGTCTTATGATTCTCCAACATTGTTCTGTACACTTAGTGAAAAAAACACCAAATGGAATGGTTTACACAAGGTCAATGGAGAATTTTATTGGAAAATTGAAAATATTATCATAAACCCACATCTCACATATTTGTACATGCACCATAGATTCACAATCTTTCATGAAGAGGTTTGGGAGAAATGCCTCCATGCAAAATTGTCCACCACTTACGAGGGCTTGGCACCCAGGAGTGAGGGGTGATCTAGCTAAAATCCTATCCCAAGAATCCATCGGAGTCGACGGTTCCTCAATCTGAGTCTCGGTTTTTGTTTTATGCCCAGTTGCAAGTTTCATCCCAAACCATTTCAGGGACTCTTGGCAATTCCTCCTCAGGGCATAAAAGCCTAACAGAGCAGCATTTTTGAGCTCCATGAGATTTTGCATGCTTGTTTAGGCATGGAATAGGTGACCACATTGTCCATCCACTCATGAGGCATGGTTTCATAAATTGGACCCCTAAATCCAAATGTTGAATTGCTTCTTATTGAGCAAAGCACTAGTTATTGAAATCGATGAAAAAAACAACTTCCAAGGGGTTGGAACCGCGAGTGAGGGATGCTCTAGCTAAAATCCTATTCCAGGAATCCAATAGAGATGATTGTTCCTCAATCTAAGACACGTGTTTCATTTTATACCCAATTGCAGGTCACATCCCAAACCTTTTCGGGGACTCTTGGCCAATTCCCGCTCAGGGCATAAAATACTAATGGAGCAACATTTTTGAGTTTCGTGAGATGCTGCAAGCTTGTTTAGGCATGGAATAGGTGACCAAATTATCCATCCGCTCCCGAGGCATGGTTTGGTAAATTGGACCTGTTAGCACTCTGTAAATTCCCAGAGGTTGTAAAAGGGCAGAAGAAATTTACAAGAGGTAACCTTAACCAACCACTTCGAAACTAGGATCTAGCCCTGCCAGTTTCAGAGAGGGCTCTCTCTGTAAGATTTAGATTTGTTTGGATTTTTAGATCATAGGCTAGTTAAAAAAAGAATAGTACCGAGTTTTTTGTATTTTTTAATAAAATGGTTGAATGTCACTTACGCTTCCATTGGGCTATGGGGTCTTTTTTATAAAAATGGAGATCAAAGACATTTTTTTAGAAGATTCGTTTTACAGGGCAAGGTAGTGCAACTGTTGCATTCTTTAGGAATAAAATGACGGATTGCTAAAAATGTGAGATATCAGTTAAAACAAAAAAGCAATTAATAATTTATTTGTTGTAACATCAGAAGGAAAACATTTAAATCTGTAAAAGATTAAGAACAGAGTACACAATAGCAAATTCTGCAACTTTAACTTCTTTTAAAGATTAGATTAGATAAACAACATGATAACTGAGAAATAAAACTTTTTACGAAGACAGAGGAAACTTCACCAATAGCTAACACGAAGGAATCCTGTGAAACGTATCTTTGTATTACTGGAATAATCTCTTGAAAAAAAAATTACAGTGATTACAACTTGCTTGGGCGTAAAGATCAACGCTTAGTACTTAAAATTTTGAAGTATTTATAATCAAAATTACAAACGACCCTATCATCAATGATCAAGACATGGCAGATGTTATTTTTAACCATCTAGATAACAAGATGCAAAAATATAGGAACTGATGATGATGTGTCGAATCTCTAATGCTAATTTTGGGGAAGACTGTTGGTGAGTCTTTCATGTGACTTTGACTATAATGGATGATGACTTGGACGAGACCTTTATCTTTACTCGATCAATTTGCACAGCTCATACCATCTTTGTGTACTGGGGATGGTAACTTTCAATAGCCAGCGATAGATTTCATCCATCTCGGTATACTTAGCAAAAGTTGGCTTAGTGAGGAAAATGTACTTGATTTCATGTTGTATGCTGAGGTCAAGCTGCAAGGTCTCCAAGAACGCTTTGCCTATAATGTTGCCCTGTATCCTTGAGAACTTGGAACTATCTTTGGCCACGGTGGAAATCTTCTTCTTATAATCGAATAAGGTCATCAATTTATCATTCAGGACAAGTAAGCCAGGAAGGCCCTTTTTCTGCAATCCCTCAAGCTTGTTAAAATATCTATGAACTCCAATGTCCATGTTCTGAGCTTTCTCCTCCAACTACAAAATTAATCCTCTTTTGGTCAACACTCTTTTGACTTCGAGGATAGTCTTTGTTCTGTCTTCAACTTCTAGGTCTTCAAGCTCTTCCTTGGTCTTTGAATTCAGAAACTTGATGATCTCGTTAGCTGACGAGGGAATTTCACCTAGCTCTCTTCTTATCCTGTCGATGGCCTGCCTACTCTTTAGCACCAGATCATGTTGCTCAAACATGATTTGCACCATGGGCCAAATTTCGTTTATGGAGTTGGAGATATCTGTCTAGATATTTTCCTTAGCCTCTGCTAATGTCTTTCCTGCCACTGTTTGTTTCTGAAGCTGTTGTATTTCCTGCTTGAGCATCTTTGATGCTTGTCTCTCAATGTTGTATCTTGTTTGGAAGGAAGACTTGAGTTCCTAGAGACTTTCAACCTCCATTTTCATCCTATTGATCTCTATTCCTTGCAGAGTCATCTCCTCCACGGACTTTGCTAGCTCCACAATTTTTTCCAGTGTTGTCAATGGAGTTGTCGATGGAATTTATGTTGTAGTGGTTGTTGGTACAGTTGTGATACTGACTTCCACAAGGGGATTTGTACTCAATGGAATGACTTCCATCAGGGTTGATTGTTCCTTCTCTTTCAATAACCTTTCCAATTCTGCCTCCATTTCCTTTATCTGTGCGTTATGTTGCATGATTAGTTTCAGCAATTCCTCTTTCTCGTCTTCTGCCTCAGCTATTTCTTTTGCTTGTGAATCCTCTGTTGGTGGCAATTTCAATTTTTTTCTCAGAGATGTGATGTCAGCATTCTTTTTCTTTAACATATCCTCTGCTTCTTTTACATTTGAGGGATCATACCCAATCTTGAGTACCAATTCCTCTAAGGATTTTATTATGTTATCCTTTGCAAAAGAGGATATCTTTTCCAATTTCAATTGGGTCTGAACATTATTTAAAGATACATGTAACTTTGTTGTTGTAGAGGAAGCATGTGCCAATGTGGAGAAAACCATTTCTCTAGTATGTCTGTCCAAATCCATCTGGTCAGTTGGATGGACTTGTTTGGTGTCAAAAACAATAGTTGACCTTTTGTAGTCAATGATCTCTTTGGGTTGAGACACCTATTCTTGCAGAAATTCCATATGCATTCTTCCTTTCTCTATGTCAAAAGATAACAACATTCTGTGTTGTGTTGTGGAGGTTTGCTTCCAGAATTGAGCATAGGTGTTGTTGGTTAGCATCTGGTTCTTCTTTTTAATCATGTCATATTTTTCAAAAATGTTCATAGGTACAGATCCTTGTGGAGTTTGGGTGGTCACAGTTATATCTGTCTTCTTCTTTGAAGAAGAAGTGGACACCACCTAATGTTTTCCCTCAATCACTTTGGCAGAGTAGGGCTCTTCCTCACCGGACATGTGAGTAGCATGAGTGGTTTTGGGTCTCTTGTTGTATACCTGAAAATATTATGTTGATACCTCAGTGATCGAAGGAGAGGCATCCTTTCTTGGATTTTTTTTCTTTGGTACCTGTGGAGTGGTAGTCTGTGAAAAAAAGACTAAAGGAGATTCATGTTGTTCAGTATCTACTAGAGTATTTGCCTTCCACTCTGTCTGGTTCACGTACTTTTCAATTTCTGGTTTGAGGGTGTGAGCATAAGGTGAACTTATTTTTTTGGATCTCATTTGTGCAATGATCCCACTTGGATCATAACGCCAAATGAAACTGGTGTTGAATTTCTTTTCCTTTAATAGTTTATCTACCTCTTCTACAGTAGCTCAATTGTTGCAAATAAATGGTCATATTTTCCCTTTAATCCTCATCTGTTGTTTTTTCTTCAGAGACACAAAATGAATTTCATCTGAGTTTATCATCTGACGAATATACTCCAGTGAAAATATTCGAATGGGCACATGCTTGGGCAATTTGTATGGAGCTAGTTCACACCAATATACTCTAATCTCTGTGTGATTCTGGTATAGGAACCAGTCCCCAGTGTTTGTGAGATATGAAAGGTGAAAACCTCTTTGGATCTCCTCATTTATCCTTGGCTCTGGTCTTCCACTGAGCATGCCTACCACTGGGTGATAAAATAAATTGATGAATTGTTTGAAACTGAACTTAGTGGAATTTCGTCTGAGCAACGACGTCCATAAATTTACTTCTTGTGGTTTTCCATCCTCGTCCATCTTCTGCATAAGAAAGGAAAATTTGTCTGCTTGATAGAACATAAACATGTAGGCCGGTATTGAGGAATATCGGAATATGCCTTCTGTAGGGAAATTTGCTAGTTGCTCGTGCAGGTTCTCGGCCAAAAACCCGTTGTAATCAAACTGGGTGGCAAATTTCTCTTCAGCGGAGAAAATGGACAGGAAACCTAGGATAGGTTCATCCACCCATTCGTCTGAGAAGTAACTGAGAAAACAACACAGTGTTGAGATAATCTGCTTTTCTTTTTCGGAAAATATGGAGGAATGATAAGGAGCATTATTCTTAGGAAATTGGGCATCTTGTGGGAGGAAAAGCTCAAAGAGTTGTTCTCTTTGGGGAAAAGACAGATTCTGATACATTTCTGTCAGAATTTCAATTGTGAGGGTAGAACGGCGTTTGGATCTGGGTACCTACATCATTTGATTGATGGCCTTGGGTGTAATAAGGAAAAAGGTTTTTCCAGACGAAGATATTATGGCTCTCTAATCAGGGAGGTAGTGCGCTTGGCATTTGAGGGTGAATTCGGGAAAATGATGGACTTGGGGAAAAAGATACAGAGGGAGACTTGACTCCCAGAGCCCAATTTCATCGCTTTGATCGATGAAGGTGTCTTTAAACCACGACTGTAGCTCGGCAAAGTCAAGTTCGGACTTGTTTTCTGAGATTAAATTGTCTTTGTCTACTAATGGGATCTGGTTGGGATCGAAAGGAGGTGGGAGAAAAGGATTTTCCTCCACATTTGACTTTTTACTTTTGGGCACCATTGATTTCCACTAGTACCTGCACACTGAACACACATTAGTAGGCGAAAACTTATGGCTAGATGAGATGTTGCATAGGTGAAGGAAAATGAGTCTTTGATATGCAGGGAGTGTGAGTGGAATGTGAATGACCGAAATGGGGTTGGAATTTAGTGAACGGGTGCCCGTTGGGCGAAAAAGGACAGGTCAGGTGAACAATGGGTATGTGTCCACTAATAAATGGCCAACGGGTCCTTTAGAGCATGAGGGGGCGAGGTGAAAGACATATGATGTGTGTACCCGGTTGACATGCAGAATGTTGATTGGGAAAAGAACAAAATAGATATGACCCATAACAGTTAGATGGAGGGGACATGCTGACGGGGTGATGAAATGGGACTTGCAAGGGGTGGTTTTGGGATGTGACATCTATGCATGATGGTGGTGAGTTGGAAAAATGGCAAGCGGTAAACGTTTGGAGTGGGGAGGTAAGATGCAATGAGATTATGCCACGTAGAGATGGGGCCCTCCTAGACACTGCTTCATTCTGTACCCCCCCCCTCCCCGCCTTTAAAGGTAGAAAGGTTGGGGGGGTCCAGGATCTCTTGTTGACCGTTGATTTGAAAAAAGCTAGATTAGTCGTTGTTTCAAATGCATTCTTTAACCATCATGTCAAACCCCCCCTCCATCATTAAAAGTAGAACGGTCGGGGGGGCGTCCAAAATCTCTTGTGGACCGTTGATTTGCACACTGGAGGGATGACCATAGATCTTAGTACACACTTTAATCACCTTTTCGGAACCCCCCCCCCCCCCCCCC
>ML784764.1:157433-168095 GCA_009831015.1 Picea engelmannii | reverse complement strand
AAATTAATACAGACCATCAAAACCTCAAGTATTTTCTGGAACAACGCATTTCCTCCCCAGAATAAAAAAAATGGGTGACTAATCTCTTTGGATATGATTATGAGATCATTTACAAGAAAGGAAAAGACAATGTGGTTGTGGATGCACTTTCCCGAAAATATGAAGATGAAGGATCCCTTTTTTCTCTTTCATTCATTGTACCAGATTGGCTCCAAGCCATTCACCAGGAATGGCTACAAGACCCCAAAAGTTTGCAACTAATCCAACAATTGCAGTCCAATGCTCCAGCTTACCCAGGGTACTCTTGTCTCCATGATGAACTTCGATACAAAGGTCGTTTGTATTTAAGTAAACAATCAAAGCTTAAATCCATGGTACTTTCTGAGCTTCATGCTACACCCACAACAGGGCACTTCGGGTTCACCAAAACCTATGACAGGGTCAAACGTTCCTTTTTCTAGGATGGTATGAAACAGGACATTCGTAACTTTGTCACTGAATGTGATGTGTGTCAATGCAACAAGGGAGAAACAGTCAAATCTCTAGGAACACTACAAGCACTCATGATTCCACCTACTATTTGGAAGGACATCTCTATGGATTTTATTACCGGCTTACCCAAATCAAGAAATAAATCAGTCCTCATGGTGGTTGTTGATCGCCTTTCCAAGTATGCTCATTTCTATGCCCTTCAACACCCGTTTACAGCATCCACGGTGGCTCAAATTTTCATGGATCAGGTCTTCAAGCTTCATAGCATGCCACACTCTATTGTTTATGATCGCGACCCAAATTTCACTAGAAATTTTTGGCAAGAATTGTTCAAGATACAAGGCACCGAATTGCATCTCAGCACAACTTATCATCCCTAGACTGATGGCCAAACAGAAGTTGTCAACAAGTGTTTGGAAACATATTTGAGGTGTTTTGCCTCAGAAAATAAAAACCAGTGGACTCAATGGTTACCCCTAGTTGAATGGTGGTACAACACTTCATACCATACAGCTACATGCATGACTCCTTTTGAAGCAGTATATGGACAGAAGCCACCTTCAGTTCTCTCATAATTACTAGGTGCCTCGAAGGTCCAAGTGGTTGACCAAACACTTACAGCTCGAGAGGATATTCTCTGTACCCTCAAAGAGAATTTGGTCATGGCACAGAATCACATGAAGCAACAAGCAGATCAAGGTCGCTCTGAACGTCAATTTGCAGAAGGGGATCAGGTTTTTCTCCGACTGCAACCTTACAAGCAAACTTCCCTCAAGGCCAAACATTGTCAGAAGCTAGCGCCCAAATTTTATGGCCCTTATACCATTCTCAAGTGTGTGGCACATGTAGCCTATCAATTTGTTTTTCCTAGCCATTCAAAGCTACATCTTGTTTTTCATGTTTCATTCTTAAAGGTGATTGGAGCTAAGTGCCAAATTCAAACCAACCTGCCCGAGTGAGCTAAAGAAGGATCCATTTGGCTACAACCAGAAGTAGTTTTGGACCAGCATGAGCATTGCCTACGTCAGACAACCATCAAGGAAGTGCTAGTCCAGTGGAAAGATACAAATCCAACAGATGCCACTTAGGAACCAACTACCATTCTACAGCAATTTCCTCATCTCAAGCCTTGAGGACAAGGTTGTTTTTAAGGGGGCGGACATGTTAGGGTCCTAACCCGCACATAGGTAGAACAATATATTCATATGTAATAAAGGTCAATATTAATAAGTCCTTTCAATAAAATAGAATAAGGCGGAAGTAAGAAGACCTAATAGAAGCTTCCGCTTCTAGAAGGATCTTCCTCTAGATGCTTCTTTTAATAGACATATTTAGTATAAATAGGAGTCAAGGGTATGAGAACCCTAGCTTGGATAATATTGTAATAGAGTGTTGCTCAACTGGAGGTTGCCCCCTCGAAGAGGCCCGTGAACATTGCTTTCAGAATCAAAGTGTTATCTATGTTGTTGTTCTTATATCATTCCAATGCTATTGTGGTGATTGACGGATTGTTTTGGTTATATTGTTGTTATTCTGTCATTACTAGAATTTTATTTATGTTCTTCATACTTTTTATATCTCGTATATTACACTCATCAGATCCACTAAAAAAGGGATCTCTGAGATATTTAGGGAGAAAAAAATTCTTAAAGATTTTAGGGAGAAAATATCTCTCAAGGATTTTAAGGAGAAAATATTTCAACCATCCATGAGATCCTCCACCTTCCCTAAAAAATAGGAAACTAAATGTGAGGTGGATTCTCACACTTAATTAATTTCTTTTTCATGAATATTAATAATAATTCATGTGCACTTGGTATTTTGGCCTTCATGTAATATATCCCTCATCCACATTGACTAGGGATTGTGACATAGGTTATTCCATGGTGTTGAGGTGTATGAAACACTTATATGACACTTTATGACACTTAGGGCGAGGTACTTAACTGTGCAAATTTCATGTGTAACAGTTGCCTGAACATTCGACTTTTTGGAATTTTCACCCAAATCTGACGAAACATTTTTTTGTGAAATCACAATTTTCTATTATTTAAATTGCATTTTTAAATGCATAAATGAATTCAACACCATGAAAAACCTTAAAAACACTAAAATTATACATATTCTATCACTCAAATCTAGAATTCCAACAATTTTTACCAGATTTCAATAAAAATTGATCAAAAATATATCTATTAAAACTTAAAAAAATCAAACGTTTAGATTACAATATAAATTTGATACCTCAACCATTGTTTAAGATAATTGCTAAAGCTGAAAGGTCAACAAAATTATGACCGACGGACAACCAAAGGCTACTTATTTTCCCTATGTATTTATTACTTATTTTCCCTATGTATTTATTTATTGCTCGCATGATTCCCATGTGCTGATGAAATCAAGCACACTCTCTTGACATGTGAAGACTTAGCGTCCGCATGGTGTCAAAATAACGAACTTTATTGCAAGTGGGGAGGAAAATAAGGGGAATAGTCAAAAGTCCCAACTCATATAAGAATGTTTGCTTTGGTATGGGGAGTGTGTCACATGGGCCACTTGTGCCTTTAACGCATTTGGAGTGCTTTATTTTAATGTAAGCCATGATGAGACCCTATATAAAATTAATATCATACCATAGTGTTTATGTAAGCCAGATTGAAGATTCCTTAGTGTTTATGTAAGCAAGATGGAGGATGATGTAACATTAATGTAGTGCTACTTCATACTCGCTGAATGGGAAATGAAATTTGGTTATTGTGAATATGGGTGGATGGATGATATTTGTTAAAGATTAAAGTAAGATATCATGATAATTAGGTGTAATAATTAAAGACGATAGGGTTGTAATGGGGTTGTGATGGGGTTGTAATGGTAAAATTTAAATAATGGATTTGATTTATTTTAGAGGATTTAGTTTATTTTGTAATAATGGATAGATGTTTTTTAAATTTTACTCTCAACTATCTAGTTAATAATTTATATCATTTTTTTAATCAATTTTGTTGTACTTTTTATTACATCTTTCATAATTAGAGATGGTGGTGTAATGGCAAGATCCAAATCATAGACTTGATTTACTCAACTGGATCCAATCTCCTTTACTCTACATTAAGGATAGAAGCTTCGTTAATTCTACTGTCAACCATCTTCTCAATTGCTCGCATTATTTTCTCACCCAACCTTGTTCTACCTCTTACTAGATCTTCTTGAAACACTAATTTCCAATATTTCATATGCAAATTTGGCATCTCTCTAATTTGTAAGTATGTTGCACACATAAGAGAAAGTGTAGCTCAGTTTCTAGTACCTCCCAATTTCCACATATTTGGCACAACCTTTCCTCCCACGACTCCTTAGGTTGTTCCCATCTTCACTTTTCACATAATATCTATCTATATGAGTTGGTTCTTGTGTTATTACATGTTTTTCATGCCATAAGATGTTGAGTTTCAAGTAGTTTCGTACATTGATAGCATGTCTATTGAAATTGCCTATGTCAATGCTATTGTTTTTCTTTTGATGTGTTTTCTCCATTTTCCCTTTCTGCAACATTCTTATACATGACTTTTCAAGAGGGTTTTAATTTGTTGGGTTCCTTTCTTCTTCTCTATCCCACTCTTCAAACCATGTTCACATTCATCCCAACCTCCTCACAAATAAAACCTCCAAGTGATCTTGTAGGCCATATATTGTCTTAATTGTTAGGGTCACATCATTTACATACCAAAAAATCTTTATGACAATACTCACTATGATTACACCCACTTTACCTTTCTTGTGTATCCATTCTTCTAACTCATCTTTGTAAAGATTAAATAATGTGGAGAACAAAAGGAAACCTTGATTCATCCTTATGACACTATTGAAGCTCTTTAAAATACTACTTGTACTTTTAATTTAAACTTTACTTACTCATATAACATATGTATTATTGTTCTCCAACCATTCGAAACTTCCTATTTCATCAACTTTTCATAAAAATTCTCTTTTAAAATTTACAGACAAAATAAACAAAATAATATCATAGTCTTTCATCTTTGTTATCCAAAATTTTCTATTATAAACATAAATGTGACAAAATGGTCAATGGTATATTGCTTCAGATGGAAACTAGCTTATCCCAACACAATCCAGAGGACACATACAACGTGCCATTCAAAAAGCTATAAGCCATGTGATGAATGACAATGTGGTTATAGCTCCATGTGCCCTTATAATAAGGTGAACGGCATTCCCACCTGCGTTGATGAGAATAAATCCATTTTAATTCAGATTTTTAAGCAATTCGATTGGAATAAACCAATCTAAATTTCACATGGAACTTCGAATCTATTAAATAACTAAAAAAATTTGGAAATTTCTAAAGTTATGAGAGGATCCACTCATTGAGATTTAGAAAAAATAATTTAACAAAAACGAAGTGCGAGATGTCAATGTACCCTCTTTGGTTTTCAATAGCAAAATGATATAAATACAAAATGATAAAAAAACTAAAAAGAGAACATGTCCACAACGTTATTTAAATAATTTGATTAAGGTATATTGAGTTAAATCAAATAAACATTTACTTCTGACATCAGCAATAATTGTTGAAAAATCATAGATTCTAGAAATGCATGTACTTCAAGAACAACAAAAAGTTCCTTAATACATTTTCCATTAGAAAAACTAATAAAATTTATTTTTCATTAGAAAAACTAATAAAAATTATATTTTCCATTAGAAATTTTCTAATAAAAAATAATTTGATTAAATTTTAGTTGAGCGAAATAAATAATTAAAACTTTAAACTTATGATTAAAAATTTTAAAATCTCATGAGAAATCTATAAACTAAATATAAAATTTAAATTTAAATTCACGATTGAAAATGAAAAGTCCCACTAAATCAAACTGATGTCAATATAACTGTATACTTTTTTTATGAAGGTATATGATTTTTATTTACAAAAGAAATTACATAAACCCAGCAGATCTGCACTTGGTTTTCTTTTCTAAGTACAAAGATTATGGCTTCGAAAATCATCTTGAAAAAGAGAGAAGCAATTAAGTAGGATATCTATTTTAATCACGATGACATTAAATGATAAATTAAAGTGATGCTTAAATGGAGTTTTGAGTTTAAAGTGATGTTCAAGTGAAGTTTAGTTTTTAAAAAAAATTAATTTTAAAATTTTAAAATTAAATATTCTAATATAATCATTTTATGGTACTAAATAATAAGGTGCAAAAGTTTTATTACTAAATTACAAGAGAAAGAAATTGTTTCTTCATGCTCTAGCTATATAAATAAGTGAGGTTGTACGGTATGTTAATCAATAGAAAATTTAAAATATTGAATTTTTTTGAAAATAATTGAAAATAAATCGTGTCAATTTATGAAATATTTAATTTTTCTAGTGGACACTTTATATCATCATCATGGACAGAAAATGTTCTAACAATGAGGAATTGAAAACTATTAGTATTAAATTGTCTTGGTTTGGCTGAAGCTAGAAAACACCTTCTTGCACACTTATTTTCTAATTATATTTGATTTTGTTTGTAATGTCTTTCTTAACCTTGATAAAAAGAATTAACATGGGTTTAGTCCACCTCTCACAAGTTCTATTTTATTTCATTTTAGAAAATATTAGTAGTTGTTATTTAAAAAAAAAACAAATTCAAAATAATTCAGTAATATTTATTATTTTATTATATTAATAACCATAATTATTTCAAATTTTGCAATCCATAACTTTTATTATTATTTTTACAACAACCATTAGTAACTATTTTTATCCTTTTCCAGTAGGCTATAACTATCTTGGCATCATTGCATGCATACTACTCAGTGTTTGTTTTTGTACAATGATTGGATCTATGCGGAATTGAGGCATATAAAGAAGTTGAAATCTCTTATTTGGTGATCTATTTTTGTTTATGTTTTTAATGGTGTTGTATTCCATGTGAAACGATTTGATCATGTTATGTTAAATGCAATTTCATAATAATTTTATGTTGTGCCTAGGATGTTGTAATGATCCCAAGCCATTATGCCAGGATCATCACAGTTTTGGTGTTTTTTAAAACTTTTTCTGGTTGTGGTATTTCGTCAAACACTTTACTGACCTACTTGTTTAGATGTGTTTACTTGCAGCATGGCCTCTTGATTTCAGCCTTAGGGTTTACTGATGTGTTATATATGTGTTGCAGCAATAAACAAGAAGATATAACCATGGAACATACCTCAACCATACGGAATATGATAGACAAGCCAAAACATCTCAAAATTGCTTTTATTCATGAAATAGAGAAACCTGCTACAATGAAGATGTCGATTGGGAATGCTCAATAGATGGCCAAGAAGATAGACAATAGAGCTGCTACAAAATGCTCCAATAGAAGACTACAATAAGCCTCCAAAGGCAGGATATACAATGAAGACTGAATACAAGTAGATCTGGGCCGTAAGAATGTTAAACCCCCCTAGTAGGAAGGTGCCATGCCCTGCTGGATAGCTGAAACTCCTCAACAATTTGGCCCTGCTGTCAAAAGTGTCCAATCACCCCAAGAAATATGCAACTGATAGATCGGGCAACTGTAAGGACAACCCAAGTGCCAAAATCTCCAAATCCACTCTCAAACCCTGTGGATCTGAATTCAAAATGACCTCTTTAGTGAATTCAATTAGCTCATAGCTCAAAATAGTCAAAATCATGGAAATCGTCAGAATGCAACAGAACCAAAGCCAACCTGTGTGGAATGGCTCATAATGATGGAATATGATGAGCAATGCAAGATGGACGCCACAATGCCTCTCAATAACCCATGTATTTGCTATAACCTCCATCTGGCTACTCTTGTCATCATAAACCTTTGCACTGTGATGATGTCCCAAAGTGGGGACATTACAGTCCTCCCTGCTAGAAAATTGCTTGTCCTCAAGCAATAACCGAATCCCCTCAAGTATAATATCAGGATCCCATGTCCACCTGTGGGATACATAGTAGAACCCCTCCAAAGATGAACAATCACACATGCTGCCCCTTGGGTCCCATATCAAGTCATGAACTACTAGCTCCTGGGACACAAAGTCCTGACATACATCAACTCCGGAACTCTCCTGCATATGACACATGGCCTCATCTTGGAATAAGTCCATCCTCCAAGTCTCTACCAAGTTCCACACGGACTCCATCAATTGCACATGTTGATGCCAGAATGAGGTACTGCAAGACCTCTGTGATACACCCTCAAGCTATGTGCTCTCCTCGACACTGAAGCTCAATGGAAAGTTAGAACAAATTTCCCCTACAAAGGTCCATTCGCCCCTGCCAGTCAATGAAATTCTCAACCCTACAATCCCTGGGTCCCATGCTATCCTCTGTCGATGATCCTCGTGTTGACACTGCACTATGGTGACCCTGCCTGACTGCTCCCTATATGTATACTACATCCTCAAGCTGAAATCCCTGTGGCCCTTGCACCTGTTGTCCAGAAACTGTACCTGTAACAATGTCCCTGTATAAGTAGTAGTACTTGTCCACCCACCTCTATGTCTGATCATGTTGATCAAGAGTGAAAAGTAACCTCACTCTATCGGAAAAAAACTTGTAGGCTCTCTCCAAATCAACCCCTAGTGGTGTACGTGGCTCTCTAGCGCAACCTGGGTCATGATGTAGCGAAACATCCTGCTAACCAAGTGAACCCCCAGGTCCCATGGAAAACCTGGCACTTTATCACTTCCACTCTCCACTAGCTGCTCCTGTGCCAGACTGATCACTGTCGGAAGCCCCCTGTGCTCATCTTCTATCACCTGGCCTATGGTGCTCACCATAACACACCAAATCTCAGTTGGTTTCTCATGACGATCCATGCCCTCTACCACTGTCTAACTCTCCTCATGTTGTTGTCAATGATAAGTGTGTCAAGAAGGGCTAACAAAAACATCTGTAGCTGACTGTAGGGCTGAAAAATATCACCTGCTTTGGTCAGTCCCAAGGACTCGACCAAAAGTACGTCTATGGGTACCCATGATAACTGCTCGCCTGTAGCCACCACTAAATACCAATCATCAGGTACAACTGAAAGTAACTCCTCTAAGTGTTGCTCAACCAACCTCCATCTCTCATCTCCCATGCAACTGCCGAAATGGTGAAGGTGATCTCTCACAACTATGGGTTGTTGCAAAGGAGTGACATCTGTATGCTCCCCTAAATGTGTCTCCTCCCTGCATGGCCATACATCCCTCTGAATCCCATCATACATCTCGGCATGTCTCTGTGAGTTGTCACTCATCATTGTATGCTCTGGCATACTCATGTCGTCTCTCGTAGACTCATGTTGCATCACAAATCCTGGGCGTACTGGTGGATCAACCTCTATATGGAGGTTAACCTCTCTCGGAACGCCAATGGAAGTGTCCTCCATCAACTGGTGCTCCTCTGCTAGATCACCAACATCCTCTATCAACGTGACTGACTGATACATCTGAGTGTCCACTAAGACAGATGAAGTGGATCTCTAACGAATATCCTCAAGAGACTCATTTGATCTAGACTCTGATTCTTGAAGGGTGGTCTGTGTGCCTCTCAAGAATCCTCAAGTGCTCTCCAACTCATGAGTAAGTCTGTCTACCTCCAACTCCTTCTCCCTCGGAGCCTCATGATACATCTCACCAATCCTCAATAAGTAGTCCCTGTCAGTCAACAACTGATGGTAGTCAATCCTCATCACAGATACTCTCTCCCTGCGAGCATGAAAATCATCCATGGTAATTCCCTCATCTGAACTACCATGTGCCACTGGCGCTCTCCAGCAAAAATCTTCCATCAACGCATGCATGTCATCACTATGCCTAGTGGATGCCATGGTCATAGCCTCATTGACTCTCAATTGTGTTGCTAAGTGGTGTGGCTCCTGATCATGGTCATGTTGAGGTGCCACCTCATATCCCTCACTGCAGTTGTCAGCCCTGCTAGTGTCAACTATGAAGTCCCCAAAAACAGCCTCTGCATAAGATAACGTGTTGAACTGTCCACTGTCTATTGTGTTGTTGGGTACTCATGTATGCCACTGCACCCCACCACTAGGTGCTATATCCCTCTGAATCACACTGTATCCTGTATGAGCAGTCGTATCCTCCTATGTACTCACCCTGCTACTATTATCTACGCTTGGATCCCATGTAGATGTATCCAGACACATGCCATGGTCATCCTGACTGCTAAAGATTGCATCCTCATCAATGTAGGCTAATCCTGAAAGTGAGTGTCCCATCAACCTGTCAGCATCCACAATCTGCTCAACTAATGGAGTCTCCAAAAACTATGACTCAATCTCCTCTGGTTGATCTGTATGCGTAAGGTCCCCTGTCTGTACTGCCTGTATCTCCTCCTGTATCATTGGATCTACATGTCTGTGGTGTGAATCCCTCACACAAGGCTCCTCAACCCTATCTGACATGCCACTGACCTCCTCATGTGATGTGGCTATCAGAGGTGTTTGGAAGGATGACAGATGTGTCACGACCATCATAGGAAGCTCATCATCTCTAGGTGCTAACACGTGTGAATCCTCACTAGTGTCACCACTCTGTTGAGGTGTAAGGTCATCAATGGTATGTGATATGTCTACTGAGACACTGGTGCTATCATCCTATCCATCCAACTGCCTATCCACTCCACAAGGGTCATCATCCTCCTCAAGCGTGCTAGTAGCATCATCCTCTGTACAAGAGTCACTATCACTAGCCTCTGTGCAAGAGTCACTATCATCACCAGACTATCCCAAATCATCATCTATCGCTCCATCCTCATACATCTCATCATCACTATCATAGTGTGCCTCAACAGTGTGCTCATGTTCCTTACCCTTGCACGTATGATATGGTTCCCACGGCCCCTTGCAATAGTGGCAAGGTTGTGTGCTCCTAATGGGTGTGGGGTTTCTCTGTTCTTCCCACCATCTAGCTGCTTCTTTTCTCTTTTTATCCGCTAAAATGATGCCATGTGAAATATCCTCTTCACTCCAACTGGGCTTCTTGAATGCTACGTACTGAGGAAAGGTTATTATAGCCTTAGTTTCCTCACTAAGCCTGTGATACATTATCTCCAAACATGATATCTCAAGGCATATCCTATCCATCTCTCCTTATGGCTCTGTATGCATGTGATAATTCCCACTGGCT
>ML784764.1:130472-145465 GCA_009831015.1 Picea engelmannii | reverse complement strand
CTACATTCCAGTCTTGTATGAACCATATATTCAGGGATCAGTTAAGGAAAACAGTCTTGGTTTTCTTCGACAACATCTTGATCTATAGCCGGTCATGGCAAGAGCATATGAGGCACCTGGATGAGGTATTGAGCATCATGGAGGCACAGTCATTATATGCCAAAGAGTCCAAGTGTGAGTTCAGTATGATAGAGCTACTTTACTTAGGCCACATCATTAGTGCACAGGGGGTACAAGTGCACCAAGAGAAGATCATGGCCATTCTGGATTGGTCGACGCCCAACAACGTGACAGAATTGAGGAGCTTCTTCGGGGTGTGTAGCTATTACAGGTTGTTCATCCAAGGTTTTTCTCAGCTTGGAGCATCGCTGACAGATCTTACCAAGCATGGGGCCTTCATATGGACCGAAAAATCACAGGAAGCCTTTGATCACATGAAGGAAGTCATGAGCACTTGTCTAGTGTTAGCACTACCATACTTCACCCTGCCATTTGTACTAGAGTGTGACGCATTCGACGAAGGGATCGATGCAGTTTTGATGTAGGGAGGACACCCCATTGTATTCGAGAGCCGGAAGCTTAGTCAACCTGAGAGATTGTACTCCATTTATGACAAGGAAATGTTGGCAATCATGCATGCCTTGACCAAGTTCAGACAATATTTGGTGGGTAGCAAATTCTTGGTCAAGACCAATCACAATAGTTTGAAGTATTTCCTTGAGTAGAACGACCTCAGCGAGCGCCAACAGAAATGAGTGACGAAGGTACAGGCATTCGACTTTGACATAGAGTATGTCAAGGGGAAGAAGAACATTGTGGCCGATGAACTATCAAGGAGACTTGTGGTGTGTTCTTTGATGGAGATTTTAGTAGCTTGGAAATCCCACTTGTTAGTGGAATATTCCACGAACAAGTTCGCTTGTGAGGTGATGGATGGGCAGATACAGGATGACCGGTATAGGGTCATTGACGATGTCATATTTTACAAGGATAGAGTCTACTTGGTGCCAAATTCAGGGCTTAAGAAGAAAATCCTCACCGCAGTTCATGATTCACCTCTAGCAGGCCATCAAGGGTTTTTCAAAACCTACAGACAGATCGGAGAGAGGTTCTCATGGAAGGGCCTCAAACAAGACGTTATGAGACACGTCAGTGAGTGTGTGACTTGCCAACAGAACAAGTCAGAGCATGCTCTTCCAGCAGGGCTACTTTAGCCACTCCCCATTCCAGAGCAGAAATGGGAGAGTATATATATGGACTTCATCACTGGTCTACCCAAGGTCCAGGGTAAGGACTGTATCTATGTAGTGGTCGACATATTGACCAAGTTTTCTCACTTCTATGCCATACCGACAGAGTACAGTGCAGTTCAGGTAGCCGAGATTTTCTTCAGGGAGGCCTTCAGACTTCATGGGTTGCCGAAGAACATCGTCAGTGACAGGGATAGTCAGTTCATAGGGACATTTTGGAGAGAGTTGTTTCGGTTGGTGGGGACAGGATTGACACCTAGCACCATCTATCACCCTTAGATGGACGGGCAGACCGAGATTGTCAACAAGTGGGTTGAAGGGTATTTGAGGAACTATGTAGGAGGACAACAGAGAACGTGGGTAAAGTGGTTACATTTAGGGGAACACTGCTACAACACCACCTTCCACATGTCCATTGGTATGACACCCTTCCGAGCATTGTATGGATATGATGCTCACACTTTGGTAGACTTGGTCTTCGGGGAGCACAGAGCTCCCAAGGCCAAGGATTGGATCATAAAGAGTCAGGAGATTCTAAAATTGTTGAAAGAGAACCTGTAGACAGCGCAAAACCGACAGAAGATAAGCACGGACAGGCACAGGATAGAGCGCACCTTTGAGGTTGGAGATTTGGTTTTCTTGAGACTCCAACCCTACAGACAGTCATCTCTGAAGAAGAGTGGAGCCGAAAAGCTCAAGCCTAGATTTTATGGTCCTTACAGGATCATGCGCCGAATAGGCGAGGTTGCTTATGAGCTAGAATTGCCAGAGGGGAGCAAGATTCATAATGTGTTCCACATGTTTTGCCTCAAAAAGGCAGTGGGACAATTCATTAACACATCAGAGGAGCTTCCCCCGTTGGATGAGGAGGGACAGTTGGAGTTAGTTCCGGAGGAGGTTTTGGAGATCCGGGAGAAGAAACTAAGGAGCAGGGTCATCAAAGAGTGTTTGATCAGATAGAGAGGGCTTCCAGTAGAGGACGCTACTTGGGAGAGCGAGTAAGTGTTGCAGCACCTTGGACTGGTATTGCTTGAGGACAAGCAATTTCGGGAAGGGAGGACTGTAATGTCCCTTTCCAAATAGGAGCTCCAGAAGATAAGGCTTAATGGTATAAACCACCCCGTTATACTATAGCCATGGCCAAAGAGGGGTAAACAGGGTTACTAGAGGTCATTCCAATCACAGGTTTTATATTCGGAAAGTGACATTGAGATAACAAGAGTTAACAATGCTTTTAAGTCATTATGAGCTAAAAATAGAAGTCAACAGTGAATTAGGGTTTCAACAGTCATTTAAGGTTTCAGCATGATTTAGGGTTTTGGAAAGCTATAAAGGAAGGGTCAGCAACCTAATTCAGCGTTATGCAGATTATGACTTGTCATTGAGGAGAAGAGGCGCATCCCAGGAGAGATAGTTCAGTGTATTCCAGGAGGAAGACAATAGTTGGATGATTTCGGTGTTGAAAGACACACCCTAGTCACCGAGAAGATCATCCAGGTCTTCCATCATTCTTCAGTGTTCCCATATTCCGAGTATTATCTTTTAGTTGCTTATTTGTATTCCGGCTAAGATCCTTTTGTCTTTTGATCTAGCTGAGTGTTGTTATTTTATTCAGCCGCAGTTGCTTATTTATATTCCGACTAAGATCCTTTGTATGTTGATCTAGTCGAGTATTGTCAGTTATGCAACCACATTCGACCATTTTGTAATCCACAAAGATATAATAATACAAACTTGCAGTCCTTTGTAGTGTTTATTATTTGTATGATCATTTATATGTTGTAAACCTTTGATCCTACACACACATTAGCAGCGTTTCCTAGACTAACCAAGTCAGGAACATTACAGAAGAGGGAGGGGAGATTTTGGATTTAGAATGGAGGATAGTCCAGAAAACTCAATTGATTTGAGGAGTGGAGTAACCATTACCTTTAAAGGCCTTGGAGAAATTCTGATAGTGTGCAGATTTTTACACTGGGTGATGGTGAAATTGGGCATGGAGGTTCATATCATCATTTTTCCCAGCTTCTTTGTAAGTCTCTTTAATAGCTCTCACGGTTCATTATTGTTAAGTGTCCACTCAAAACTTTAACACATAATTTACTTCCAAAAAAAATCAATATGTTGATTAACTATAAAAAAAAAATTCACTCTCAAAAATTAAAAAAATCAAATTTTATAAATTAAAAAATATACTTTTATTTTGGAAAAATTAAAATTAATAAAAAAAATTAACTATCTTTAAAAAAATTTATCTTTATTCAATCACAATTGAAAATCAAAATTATCAAAAAAATAATTACAATATGCACTATGTAAGTGTTAATAAAAATGGTCTCTGTAAACGCAAAACTTCTAAAGGAGTGGCGTTGACTTGACTTCTAATTAAATGGAGTATTAATAAAAGTAGAGTTCGTAGCTCTTTTGATCCCAAATTCCAAGTATGAAGATTATGAAGCATTTTCATATTGATGATAATAATTAACGTCCACTAAAACATTGAAAATAGTTCTTTCAAATATTTTCACTTTAACATGAAAATGGATCGAAACCCAAAGTAGGGAGAGTATCAATCGTTGACGCATTAAATACTTTGGAAACGATTCCCAAATGAATGTACACAATGAAGTAGTTCCAAATCCAAGATATGGAGAACACCAATAATTTTAATAATAAATACGTTGAAGATGGTGCCCAAAGCATGGTGAATTTGGATCACTCTCAATTTGATGTATATATTAAAAAAATGTTCCAAATCCAAGTTACGGAGAGTATGCATCGTTCTATACTAAATACATTGATAATTTTTCCCAAAACATGGTGAATTTGGAGCATTTTCAAATTAATGTATACATTGAAGCGTTCTTTGAATATGCTATGAAATAGTGTTTTTTTTTAATTAGGTAAGAATTATTTTTAAAAGATGGAATTGTAAACATTATTAAGATTAAATAATTAGATTACAATAAAGAAATATTTAATGGTGTTAAATTTATTTTTAAATTAAAATCAATCATTTTAATAATTTAAAATTATAATTTTGATAAAATTGTGTAATTAAATTTGGATAAAGACAAATTGAAAAAATCAAATTTATTTTTAGTTTTTATATTTTTCTTAATAATATCAAGAATAGAAAAAACAACATTCATGATAACCATAGCAATAACAAACGTGAGCTTTAAAAATATTGGAACATGCAAATTGAGATAAGTGTGGATTGTCATTTCATATTATGATATAGATATAAATAAATAAGCTTGACCTTTGGATTTGTCTTTCAAAAGGTTTCTTGGACTTCCGATGACCGTTCATATTACTTGATGTTTCATATTCCTTCGCAAGTGACTAATACCATAACCCTAACAGATTAGGTTTCAAACATACCCCCCCCTTAATTCAAAGGGGTGTAAGATTAGGTTTCCAACATACCCATTAATTCGAAGGGGTGTATGCAAGTCCAAGAAGAGAGTTGAAATCTAGAAGTGGACAACTAAAATATGGAAGTGGATAGATGCCAATATATGAATGTGCTCTTTGAATCTGGTGGTTTTGGGATGACCATAAACCAAATGGCTAGCAGAAGATATTGCCTTCTTCTAAATGGTGGTGGTGGTTTAAGGAAGATCACAAACCCTGGAGCTTGGCTCTAAGGCTCATTGGTTCTCGAAACATTTACTAATTTAGCTAGAGGCTAATGTAGGTTGATGTCTTCTGCTAATTGGAAATGCTATCAAATGGAGGTTTAAAGATGACCACAAATTGTTTTCTAGGAGAAGATGTAAGTCTTCTATTAAATGGAGGTTTAAGGAAAACCACAAATCGTTGTCTAGCATAAGTTATAAGTCTTCTACTAAGTGGTGTTTTAAGGAAAACCACAAACCAATCTAGTGGTTTTTGGATGACCACAAACCAAATCACGCTCGTTTGTTAGTGTTTGATTGATAGGACTTTGAAACTTGAAGTCTGGCTACCAATCATTGATATTATTCCCCCCTGTCAGGGACAAGGTGAGAAGACACAACTATTGCCACTGCAAGATGTGTCAATACTCAAGAACGAATTCTTCGATATGACTGTTATATCTTCTTGATTGTTGATGACCATTCCCAATAAGTCATCCACCCATAGTGGTTCTTTATTCTTGTTGATTTCTTACGTTTGGAACATTTGGTTGAAGAATGATTATGATTTCCACAATGCTCACAATGATGAAGATCAAAACACTAATCTTCCATGTGGCCAACTCTCTGACAAAGTTGGCATTTCAGAATCTGCTCTTGAAATGGAACAGTTGAATGTGAAATTTCTTGAAGCAATCCAGCACTTTGGAACTGGATCGGTTTGGTATAATATGGAATATGAAATGTGACTTCCTTTTCATATCCAATACTTGTTACATGCATATTATCTTTGATTTCCTCCCAAGGTATGGTGATTAGCTTGGAAAGAGAATGTTGAACTTGTCCATGCACAACTTCATCTTCATCTACACTTTAATCCGACATTGGCTCATTAAAATGATCCTACATTGGTTGTTGATATGGATCATCATAATTGATGTCATAATCGAAAAGAGGGTTGTTCTAAATAAAAAATAGTTCAAAATGTTGAAGATTCTTTCATTCAAGTTCATCATGAAGAAGTCGATTCTAAGCAGTTCTACTTTGGCTTGCAAAAATTGCAAACAAGTTAGAACATATTGCAAAGTTGTTTTTGTCAATTCTAATTGTATTGTCCATAGAAGAAAGCATTAGAGTGTTCAGTAACTCTATTAATTCCTCAACTTGAGTCATTTAAAAAAAAAAATAGACCTCAAAGGGTTTCTTGCAACTCCACTTTCCACAATCAAGCTCCTGCTCAAATTTCTTGCGCTAGCTATTCTGTCCAATACTGAAGTGCAGAAGAAACTCAACATGGGTTGCTAATTGGTCATCCTTTCAAGGCACATGGATTTAATGCAACAATCAGAACTTGTAGAGTTTCATTTTTCACTACTAACACTAGTGCATAGTACTCCATGAGGGTGTTCCAAATGAAAAGAACGCATGTGCATGCCCTGCCACAAAACTCAATGCATAAACTATCAACAATATGCACACAATGACCTTGTTTTCCACATGGAACTTGGGCCTTGACCTTGTTTTCCACATGGAACTTGGGCCTTTGGACTCTTCTCGTTGGATGGGTATCTATATATCTGAAATACCAATACCTAAAAATCTCCTCTTGTTGTTTGATGGCACCAATAACTACATCTCTCAATACCCATATCTCATGTTGGATGTGTGCAAGAAGACAATGACGAGTGCAAGAGAATAACCAATATAAAGTAATCTTATGTATGGAGGATAGTCATATCAAGTATGGACCAATATATAGTCTATCATATAGTAAACCACTTCAAAGAGTCGAATGAAACCATGGATAGCTAGAAATGGGTGACAAAACCATAAGGCATTCGCCAACTATTTTTTCAAAAAAAAATTAAAGGCTTTTACATCAGCTACCTAGGAAATATGGCCATACAGATTCAAGGGTTCGAATGCTCTTCCCATTGTTCCATCACAAATCATTCCATAAGATGCCTTAGTTGGACTAGATAAAACTTCAATAACAATCCTAACAAACTCTTTCACAGAGGACAACTACAATCTTGACTCTTTGTCTCTTTGTTGTAGTGGGAATAACAATGAACAAGATATTTCTCTGCAATTTATCAACAACCATCGGAATCAATAAGCATCTATTCTCATACCATCCTCATTTAAATTCCTTAATTCATTTGATCTCTTCACAACTTCAAAATACTGTTAGATTAATGCGATGAGGCCTTTAAGCGACTATATGTTCAGGGTTCCATGGAGGAAACAAATTCGAAGGCATCGGTGATGATGTTTGTGCCAAGGAAGAAGACAAGTGCCCTTCCGATCCCAAAATAGGAGAAGAAAATAAGCAGAAAGGAGAGAAGGAAGTGTGTATAGAAAATCAATCATATCAGCTTTCATCCATAAATGGGATTGGGTGATAGTGATGAGAGAATACAACAATTACTATAGAACATATGTTATGGCTTGAGAATGAACTATGAATATTTCTAGAATTGGACTCATTTCCCAGTTCGTGCACCATAGATTAGGATTTTACAAAGATCCACTTGAAGAGTGATGCACAAGGGTTTCACAGATATTGAGAAGGATCGAGAATGGAGAAGGGCGTGAACAACCTGAGAAATGGGCACAAAATAATTATAGCGCTCATATCTGACATGAAAATGTGCGCCCAAAACAGATTGGTAGGTAGAGGGGCGCAAAGAGACATTTCTGCAATTAAAACGCTTAGAATTTCCTTGATATGGAAAAATACTATAGCATGTTTTAGGCCTAAAAACTATGAGCTCTGATACCACTTTTAGAACACATGAATTGAGATAAGTGTGGATTTCCATTTCATTAATATGATACATATATAAATACATAAGCTTGACTTTTGGATTTGTCTTCCAAGAGGTCTCTTAGACTCTCAATGATCATTCCTATTACTTGATGTTTCATATTCCTTCATAATTGACTAATACCATAACACTAATGGATTAGGTTTCCAACAAAAAAATGAAAATATTGGAAATATTTTGGAACATAGTCTAAACATGCTACGATTTGAACATTTTCCAATAAAAAAATTTCAACCATTTTTGCCCAAAATCTAATCAAAATTTAGAAGAATTGTTGGAATTGTAGATAAAAATTGTTGAGATTGCACATTTCGGGTTTAACATGTATTTTTTAGGGTGTTTAATCCATTTATTCTTTAAAAAATGCAATTTGCAATTTGACCAAAAATTATATAGCTAGATTCCAATGATAATTGCTGGAAAAATTCCAAATTATATAACGTTTGGACTTCTTCATATTTCATAATCAACCTCCCTAACTATGGATTAGAAGAGATGAGTATGAAACTAAAAAAACATTTATTTTGCCATTGCATCTAGAAATATTTTGATTGAAGAAATAATGTGTAATATTAAGATGGAATCAAATGGAATTAAGGGTTTATTTATTAACGTTATGGATGAGTCTGAATTTGGATCCTTTGCATATAGAGTAATTCCCTTTGGATTGAAAAATGTGCATGTTGTCTTTTCTAGGATAGTAGTTAATGCATTTCAAGAATATATCTATGAAACCATGGAAGTCTACTTTGATGATTGGATAGTATATAGTTTACTAAAAAAATGTAGACATTGGCTAAGAATGATGTTGGAAATATGTCGACAAATACATATTTCTATAAATATAAATAAATGTATATTTGCAACACCCATTAGTGTATTGTTAGGTAATGTCATCTACAAATATGGAATAAACTTTGACATGGCAAAGATTAAAGTAATCCTCGATTGAAAACTCCCTGCCAATGTCAAACAAATAAAAACATTTTTGGGACATATGGGCTACTACTGCTAATTCATAAGACTCTACTCATATATTGTTAGGATATTTAGACGCTTAGGAGTTAGTTAATATCAACTTGGTCTATTGTGACGTTAGGTAAAACTGTGTTTCCATATTATGCATTAGTATGCATTTGTAGTTAGGTAATCTGACAGTCACGATAGGTTCTCGACATAGAGTGATTTGATGACTCATATTCTCCTTAACGACTACATTGATATGTGGCTTAACACCTGATTGGTCCATGATCTCTATTTAAAGAGAATGGAGGGTCAATTTTCGATGATAGATTATGAGAAGCTCTCTTGTAAATCTATTTGTAATATTTTATTTTGCATTAATAAAATGCTCCAAGTGGCCACGTTGGCTTGGCTCGTGGATGTTTCCCCATGAGAGTTTTACCACGTAAAAACATCGGTGTGTTGATATTTGATCTGGTTGTGTGAGTAATTATTGAAGGTGGTCATCCTCTGTTGGAATACATGTGTTGTTGAACATGGTATCAAAGGAGAAAAATCTAAAAATAAGAAGCCGATAAACAATGTAACTTTTGTGGGAAAGATGGTCATGTGGAGTCCAAATGTTTTAAGAAGATGGAAGCTTTCGAAGAAACAATGAAGAATCACAACATCAATATCAATTCTTATTCTTCTAACTCTTCTTCTCATGGACATGCACTTTCTGCTTCTGGTTTCTCCTTCAATGCAACTTCTACTTCTTCTTCTGATGAGTGGCTTATTGATTCTAGAACATCTTATCATATGGTTTTTTGTAACACCAAGAAAATATTTGTTGGTGATAATAGATCTCTTAGTGTTATAGTGTCTAGAATAGTTCAGGTAGATAATGGTCATTTCAACGATGTATTATGTGTTCCAAGTATTTCCTCCAACCTTCTATTAGTGCATCAAATCACTCATTTAGGTGAAGGCAAAACTGTAGAGTTTTCACCTCATCAAGTTGTAATCAAGGATCTAAAAAATCCTAGGCATTTTCTTGCAAATGGAATTGTTGATGATATTACATGGTTGTACAAGTTTCACAACTTTGGTTCATCATCTTTTCCATCAGTTTTTGTTGCTCATAGCGACGACTTGGGAAAACTTTGGCATGAGCAGTTTGGTTATCTAAACTATCTCTCATCGCAACACCTATGTAATCAACGGACGGTTCCTCGTTTTCCTCTTGTTTCTTGTAGAGATGGTGTTTGCTCCAATTGTGTTCTCGACAAACATCATCGGGGAAGTTTTGACAAACATTCCTCTTGGCACGTGTCGACCCCTTTGAAGCTTGTTCACGGTGACTTGTGTGGTCCATTTTCTTCTCCTTATGTTTCTGGGTGCAAGTATTTCTTAACTTTCATTGATGACTTCTCTATAAAAACTTGGGTTTACTTCTTAAAACTTAAGAGTGAAGTGTTTGAAAGGTTTTTGGCCTACAAGGCCCTTGTAGAAAAATAATCTGGATATCAACTTCAAAGGTTAAGAACAAATAATGGAGGTAAATATGTGAACACCAATTTTAGAAGTTACTACACTCCATAGGGAATCCAAATGTAACACATTGTTCCATATACACCACAAAAAAAAGGTGTTGTTGAGAGAAATAATCCCACATTAAAAGAAATGGCTAATTGTATGATCCAATCTAAGGGATTAATTCTTAATTATTGGGTGGAATCCATTAACTGTGAAAATTGCATAGTAAATCACACTCCCACAAAGGCTCTAAAAGTATAACACTAGAAGAAGCATGGAATAAAATTAAACCTGATGTAAGCCACTTACATGTATTTGGCAGTGTAGCATGAGCTCACATTTCCTGATGAGAAAAGGAAATCTTTACAGCCTAAAAGTGGGAAGTGTATTTTTGTTGGTTATTCTGAAGATTTCAAAGGTTACAGACTTCTTCAAACTCATTCTAATGATGTTATTATTAGAATATATGTTAAATTTGATGAAAATATTTTTTCCTGTGATCCTAATTTGGTGTTTGTGCCTTCTTTAGCCTGCAATCCATCTTCAGTGTTTGTGTCATCTTTTGTTCCTATTCTGGTTTCTTCTTCTTCAGATGATGACAATGAGGATGAAAATCCACCTCCGCCTACTCACCTTCCTCCAAATGAGTCCATTGAACATGGACCTGCACCAACACCACCGCTTCCCCAATGGGTTTGTTCAACTCTAGAAGCAGTTGGTGATTTTGTCAGTGATCCTTCAAATCATCATTGAACACATTCACAGGTCGAGTGAGTCTCTTCTCTTTTGGATCAAGTTTCAAAGACTCGTGATCCAAAGATATTTTTAGAATATTCAGGGCATCCAGATTAGGATACAACAATGAATGAAGAGTATCTTTCTTTAATGGAAAACGATACTTGGGATCTTGTACCTCTTCCGAAAGGAATAAAACTTGTCGGATGTAAATGGGAGTATATAAGTAAGTATGCATCACATGGAAGTGTTGAAAGACACAAGGCCGGAACCAACCTACCGACTATGTCCTGAATGAATCTAGCCTTGTTTGTCGCCTTAAGAAATCTCTTAATGGTCTTAAGCAACCTCCTTGAGCTTGGTATGCCAAAATGGACAACATTCTTCTTGATACTGACTTTTCTAGATGTCATTATGACATTAATGTCTATACCAATAAAGTAGGAAGATGTGTCATAATCCTTTTTCTTTATGTTGATGATCTTATCCTCACTAGTAGTGACCCTAAAATTTTAAACCATCTGAAAACTAGCCTTAAGAAGAAATTGGAAATGATTGACTTAGGCTATTTGCACTATTTCCAAAGTGTAGACACCCAACCCCCTAAGTACCTTTTAAGGGAATGGGGTATCAAATTTTTTCTTTTCCTCGACCATCTAAAAACCTCTTCTCGAGGGCACTATCGTCTTCTACTCGTCAAGAGATTTCCAGTGACTATCACCATGCTCAAAACTGAGTTTTGGATCAAAAGTTATGGCCTTCGAAATTTGTAGACCCTTAGTAGCCAAGACCACCTCATCAAAACGTGGCTCCACATCACTTGTGTCATCCGACATGGAACTGACATGTCATAACACGCCACCCCCTAGCACGGATGTGACTATTGGCATGGATGTTGGTGTGGCAGATTTCACCTGACTATTGACATCTCAGCATATTGT
Organism: Picea engelmannii; assembly: GCA_009831015.1. Lineage (NCBI taxonomy): Eukaryota > Viridiplantae > Streptophyta > Pinopsida > Pinales > Pinaceae > Picea > Picea engelmannii. Next base: position 133,604 of record ML784764.1, on the reverse strand, counting down.
CCCATTCAGTATTGGGTCCTCGACCCCTCTCTATTCTTAAACATCACTCAAAAAACTCTAATCCTCGATATTTCGATATACCATGGCATTGGGATATCGGGATATCGGCCCACTGGGCTATTGGCCCACTAGGCGATCGACCCATCCATATTGTTTTGTGCCAAAAATGCTTGATCCAGGTTGAGCTGACACCTCGAACACACGACCCTACCACTATCTGCCACCTGGAATAACACATGTCTCTCATACCACTTAACATGTAGCACTAATTTTCTCTACGGATCCATGCCCAAATATGTCAAATCATCATGACATGTGGAAACATCACCGTGTGACACGTTTACCTCCCACGTGGACTGACATAGTGTACATGTCATTGTCATGCCCAAGGTTCACCCAATAGGGAACCAACACCTTTCTACTAACCATTGGTTGGTTAACGTCCCTTGACACCATTGACCTTGTCCTCCTTCATTCACAATTCACGTAGGAAGAATTTAACCTTTCCTAGAACCTTGTCTCATTGGGCATCAAGCATCGGATTATTGACCCATTGGACATCGAGTTATTGGGCCTCCTCGAAAACTTGCACTCTACAACCTCAAACACTCAATTCAGTGTCAAGCCGGCACCTTCGACACATGGCACCATCGTGACCTAACACCTAGCATGACATGTGGCACTCATGTTCACCACAGAACTCTGCCTCAAGGTCTTGATTCACTTTGACACGTGAACCAACCATTGTGTGACACATCATCTCCGGGCATTAGGTCTCTCCACTTAGGTGATGACACGTGTCCATCACGCATTAGTTGGATTACATCATATGATGTCATCCTCCTTTGTTCTTAGGTTAACAAGGAAAGGTTGGAAATTATCTTTCCTTGTAACCAGGACCACCACCTATCGACATATTGAGACTTTCCCAAGTGTTATGAACTTGACATCTGTCTAGGGTCTGATATTCCAATACCTCGGGGTGTTAACCCCTCCTTAGATTAGTTATGAAAATCGACAGTAGAGGTCACTCAGCCCCAAGATCCGATGGTTGTGGATTCAAAATGATAAACCAAATCTCTATGCTCAACTAGGCCTACGCTTGTATAGTAGGTTCCATGTGGTGTGCCCCCAAAATGACACGTCATAACATTAGTTGAATCATCTTGACACATGGCTGACAATGTGTTACGACATGTGTCACAACACATGTCTATTTACGTTATCACGTTCTCCAATATGGTACGGATATCCATGCAAAACCCCAAATTTACTTGACACATGGCACCATCCATATCACAACACATGGACCAATAATTGTATGCCATGTGAGACAAAAAATATATAATATGTTTCCTCTAGGTATCGGGGCAGCAAGATTTCTATCAACTTCATGAAAACAAAACTCCTCGGCAACTCGAGTTCCAATTGATTTTTCACAACATAGATCAACGGTGGATATATGTCCACCCTCAGATCCAATAGCTCAGGTTCATCATGTCTATTCTAAGGCTTAATCCCAACAGAGGCCCATTCCCAATCCTTTTAAAAATCATCCTCTGCCAAGTAGCAACCTCATCCATGGTGTCTGCCTTCATGACTTCATCATCACCCATGAGGTTACCTCCTCTCTCTCTCAATATATGTTAATACATGGGTTGGAACCCTGCCACCAGGCATCAACATATCAGGATTACAAAAGGATTTGGAATTAGAATTCCTCCGAGGTCTGGTTCTCCGATATCCTGGGATGATAAACTTCCTCCTGAGCATTTCTACAAGATATCTACAGCTGGGATTTCTCAAAAAGTAGATCTGATGACTGATATCTCAAAGGTGTCAATGCAAAGGGGCTTACATCTGTTAAGGCCCACACTCTACTCGTCCGCAACTAGATGTTGATAGGTGTCACCCCCATGACACCATGGTTTCCAAGTTGGCATATTACATCACTATGAAGTCACTCTCTCCCCGTGTTTATTTATAATAAAGGTATGGAACTAAGGATTGGAACCTTGCTCCTCGGATATCGACATATAGAGAATTTTTACATAATATAGCACACAGGACCTCTGATGCTTCGGTATCTGATATCCTAGTAATATGGGGTCTAACCATTGTTCCCATATATGTAGTAACAATCAGACAACTATCGTCTAGCCTCTCAGTGGATCCTATGACCATTGTTCCTCACTTGTTCAAAACAAGATAGAATGGGTTACTATCCCATCTTTGGATAGTCAAGATTGACCAACCTCCACAAATTGATGACTATTGCGACTCGTTGATTTACGTAGGGATTTTCAATGAGTAGAAAACCCATCATTGAATGGTTAAGGTCGACTCCTACTCTGGGATCAACGATCATTGTTCCTCGATAACTTACACAGGGAAGAATTCAAGGAACAAAGATCAATTTAGGACTTTATTGTCCTTCCATCTTTTCCAGGTTCATTCTTCCAGATCTTAACGCACTATTTTGGCTCTTAGACCCTTAGTGAAAACCTCGATCCTTGCAAATCATCCTTTCTAGAAATCGAAGAATACACAGGGCTTTATGGGCCTTCTCTGGACTCTTACACACACACACACACACACACACACACACACACACACAAGATTTACAATTAATTCACTATTGGTTTGAGGGGGAGGGATTAGAACTCTTTGATTCAATTCGGATGTAACCTCCATTCCTTTGGTTCCTCTACAGGTTTTCTACTCAAACCATATAAATCCATTGGTGGTAAGAGTATGCATAATTTTTCATTACGCATCATATTAAACTTGCAAATAATACAAGGATTCATTCCAACTGTTGTCGCAAGAGTCGACTCTAGGCTGTAATAGAGCCAAGCCTTAGCACATTTTAAAATGAAAAATTTGTTTATCGTTCAGAACTTGACTTGGGTTGCAGCAAGCCAAACCCTGAAAATTTAATTTTGAGTGCACTTCTGACCTAATACACTCGGAGACAGTTCTCTAAACGGCGAAGGGCTCTTTACTCAGGAATATTCAATGATTACAGAAGAAGGCCAGATTTCTTATTAGAAAAGGTGTTTAATCAGGTCTGGAGGTTGATACAGGAGAAATAAGTCCATTGGGCATGGAGTCAAGTGAAAACCATAGAGA
>ML784764.1:81393-105307 GCA_009831015.1 Picea engelmannii | reverse complement strand
CAGTCAGCAAGAAGAACCACCCCATGGTCCCTATTTATGATGAATACGAATCTGACCCGGGGGAGAGCCAAGAAGAGGAAAAGGAACCATAGGAACAACTGAGCACATTTTTCATTCCAGAGCCAGTCAGCGAGCAGCTATCGCCTAAGATCAGTGAGCCTACGTCAGTTGTCCACTCACTTGTGCTTATCAAAGATATTCAACCGCATGTGAGCAACTCTGTAGCAGAGGAGGCTGCCTGTCACCAATTTTCCGAAATTCGCCACCCATTCTATGATCCTGTCGGCGAATACATGGAGTGGCATGTCCTTTATGCCTTGGAGACACCCTATTTCATATCAACTTCATCCTGCGAGGAGAAGTTGAAGAGTGTAGTTGTTCTACTGTCACGGATACACTATCTGTTGGTGATCATTGACAGAAGGAAGGAGCTTCTATCCAGGAAGTTGCTCGAATGGCTATGGTGAAAGTTTTCTTTCACCTAGCCCATGTAAAATATTTTATTAGCATTAGGACTGTATATAAATAAACTCTTTTTCAGCATGTATCTTGTTTTGTTTTACTTTTACTTTTTCAGCCTGTATTTTCAGTAGGTGGTGTTTTGAGCTTGACTCCATAGCCCAACAGCAAGGCACTGAAACTGCAAAATGAGTTCTTAAAAAATCACAGGGACGACTCTATCCCCCATGGAGCCTAATGTTAGCAACATTTCTTGTATAGGGGTATTCTCCTCTCTAATTTTAGGCCTCTGGTGTAAACGCATAGAAGTGGGGTTTGAAAGCCGGTCGGATGTGTTTTATTCAAGGGCCGCAACCATAAGCGTCGAGCACAACTCACAGAAGAAGTCCATTTCGGGCTTAAAATCAAGCGAGCGAGCAGTCTGATTTCAACGGCAAGGATCAATTGACGAAGCAGATCGATGGTCATCGGGTTTTCGGGGCTGTCAAGTTGCCCGGGATTTAGCACAAAGGGTAGTGCCCATAGTTCAGGGAAATTAAGGGTCGTCTGATCCAATTGGGATAGGTGGAGGCCAATCGGCGTATCAGGGATCGGTGTTTCGGGAGACAAGGAGGCTCCCATTCTTTACAGCTAAAATCGTCGATCGGTGAAACACCAAAAGCACCTTTGGAGCCGAGCCCACGGTCTTAGCACCAAGTCATGTCAAGCGAGCCTGTGGATGAAATGGCCCCCCTTTTAAATAGTGGATGCTACCTCAGCCGTTTATCTTAAGGAAAAGTGGCGCACATCCGTGCCATGTCGGCATTCGGGAATTCTAGGAGTAAGCACTCCTCGTCATTTCACCTCTCAAAACCTCAAATCCCGAAGTGCCGAAAGCGCCCAGAATCGAGCCCTTGGTTTTGGCGTCTGATCACAAGGAGCAGGCCTGGAGGATGGGCTCTAGCATTTATCATTTTGTAAAAAAGGGAGGCCAAAAGTGTCGAATTGAGTTTCAGAGGGAGGGGGCACTGTGTTCTCCAGACGCCAATTTGACGTGATCTAAATCTCGGTACCTGCTGGGTATGAATGAAGAAGAGAGAGGGTGGTTGAAACCTCGCCTCACTCATTAATTGCAAAGTATGGATGTTCTGGCTGAAATTCTACCCAAGAAGGTCCTATGTACTGGTTCTATTCATGGAAGCCACGCCGAGTCCTTGACTCACCAAGGAGGTCTGCTCACGCTAGCTCGACTCTTAATGGCTCAGATACTTCCCTTGCAGGAGCCATGCGCAGTTAAGGTGGCGTTTGACAAAGAATAGTTGTCCGAATTTGGCCGAAGGGACACCAAGTCCTAGGTGCACGATCGGCCAGAGTCTGCATGCGCAGACTGTCAGAAGACATGCAGACGCAATGTTTTTAATGCAGCGTCTTGTTTTTGCTCTTGTGCTTGTTTTTTAGTATATGTAGGCATTTTTGCCATTTTTGTAAGCATCGATGGTAGAGCGAGGCTCTCGATTGTAATGTTTTAACAGACGCTCTAGTTTTCGGGTTATGCATCTGTATGTAAGATTTCTTGTTTTATGAAAGACAGTTTCCCTGTTTCATCTAGTTTTCATCTCATACTGAGGGAGTTCATGATTGACTGATTCACATGAATTATTTCAATTGCATTATGATAAAGGTTTTATTGTGACACTATTGTATTCCCTGGTTTTTTGCGTTTGAATGTAAGATGATCTCGCATTTAAATGCATTCTCCTATAGTCTGCTAGAAACTTGATGTTGACAACAAACCTTTTCATCTCTCTGATATAAGTCTTCCCCCCTACTCACCCTTACTACAACTCACTGTCTGAAGTATGTCCAAGACCTCACCTACCCATGCATGTCGGGCCTAGTTTCGGAGTCGAAACAATATCGTTCAAGTTTACTTCCATTCGATCACCTCTTCCATACACAAACCGTGACATAAACTGATGGGCGTCGGGCTCTGCTCCTGCAAGCAATCCAAGAGTGACTTCCGTCGCCAACATATTGTTTCAATAACAACACATGAAACACATTATGCACTTTTATGATAGTAGGCTATGCAAGCATGTATGCAATAGGTCTCATCCTATCTAGAATTACAAAAGGACCATAATATATGGCTTCCAATTTAATGCATCTCCCTAGATTTAATGAATTTTTCTTTGTTTTTTCTTTCAGAAACACATGCTCCCCACCTTTAAATTCCCTTGGGGTTTTACCTTTATCTACATAACTCTTTTTCCTATCATGTGCTAGATTTAAATTCTACTTGATTTTTACCATTCATTCTTCCATTTCTATAAGAAATTATGGCCCAAGTACTACTATGTCTCCTAGATTGTCCCAACTAACTGGAGTATTACACTTTCTGTAGTACAATGCCTCAAATGGACTCATCTTCAATGAAGTTCAATATCCATTATTGTAGGCAAATTCTACTAAATGTAGGTAATCCTTCCACGTTGATGGCTTCTCCATCACATGTGCCATTCTTAACATGTCTTTAATCACTTGATTGACTCTCTCTATTTTCCTATTTGTTTGTGGATGATAGGTTGTACTAAAGTTTAGATTTGTACCAAAACCATTGAATAATCCTTTCCAAAATTTTGAAGTAAACTTGGGATCTCTATTTGAAATAATTGTCTTAGGTATTTTCTACAACTTAACAATCTTCTTTAAGTAAATCTCTGGTATATTAACTATCTTATGAGTCAACTTAACTAGAATAAAGTGAACAACTTTTGTCAATTTGTCCACCACTACTATTATTGAATCATGTTTCCTTATTGTCCTTGGCAACTTATAGACAAAATCAATAGCTATCACTTCCCATTTCCACTCTAGAATTGGTAATGGCCATAAAAAACATGTCAGATGTCTATGTTTCTCCTTTACTCTTTGAAATTCCATGCACGTGGCTATATAATCAACCACATCCTTCTTCACTCTTGGCCAAATTTTTTGACTTGGTACTGCTGCAATTGTCTTATGATAATTAGGATGTCCAATATATGGAAGATTATGCATTTATTTTAATACAAGTTTCCTTAATTCATAAGAATTAGGAACACACACTCTATTTTTATGCATAAGAATTCCATTCTCTTCCAACTTATAACCCTCATAGTATATTTGATAGGTTATGCATATAGAAAATAGATTTTTTCGTCGATCCATCTATGTTCTTCAAGTTATTTCATGAAGTCAAAGTCTAGGTAGGGAAGGTGGTTATGACTTTTATTATAGGAGAAGGTGTTTGATAATAAGGATAGGTGGTGTTAAAAATTGATGTTTGTCTTTGTACGTTCAAAAACAATTGTGGCGTTTCAATATTTTTAATGTCTTTTAAAATATATTTACATAAATTAATAAGTTCTCAATTTTAAATTAGAGAAATCAATGTTTAACGTAACAATACACAAGATTAACTTAATAATAAACACAAATTGAAAGCATACTTTGATATTAAAAAATTCCCCTTACTAGATTATATTCATGTTACATTATCTAATCCCTAAAATATTGTAAGTTATACAAAGTTTCAATAAAATTAGTTTGGTAATAGAATTTGGATTTAATATTATTTAAAGATTAGTTATTTAAAAAAAAATTATATAATATTAAAATTTATGAAAGTGTAAAATTTTGATATCAAAATCATAATAATTTTTTTGAATGTTTTATTGGGAATCAAGAGAGTTGAACCCACAACATTTCCAATTTGAAGAAAAGAAATTCACATCTAACTCATGATGCCTATAACTAAACTTCAAAATTTTAAAATGAAACATTTACTGTATAAATGAATCACCTCGTGTATCAAGGTGGATACTTGATACCACATGAACTCTGCTTAGTCTTCGTGATGATGGAGCACATGGGATATTGGGTATCTTGGGGATATTATAAGAAATTGAAATTGTCCTTATGGTCTTGGAGTAAGATCTAAAACTATTTTAATGTTGTAGTCTAAACATTCTACGTTTTGACCTTTTGGGGGGATTTTTTCTATTTAATTTTGCCTAAAATCTGGCGAGAAAGTGTTGGATCTACATATTTGAGCGGCTAAATCTATGTAATCCGAGTGCCCCATGGGTTTTTCAACATGTCAAATCCATTTATACATTTAGAAATGTAATTTAAATAACAAAAAATTGTGATTTCGTCCAAATTTATGTCGTCGGATTCCAACAAAAAAATCCAAAACGTAGAACAATTAGACAACGCCTATTTCTAATTAGTTAAGAGTTCATCTTCTTCAAATGTAAGAAAACAAGTTAACAACCCAATACAAAGAGGCACATGGCATAAGTAAAAGTTTGTTTTGCACCTTACTTACTACCAATAGATTATTTTAAGTGACATGATTTTCCTTTAATAACAATAACGAGTCAACTTACATTTATAAATAACTATAAATAACAATAAATGATAACTGAAATTGCAAAATTATAATAAATTTTCATACCTTAAAAAAATTACTTTTGTAATTTTGTAATTTTCTAAACTCTAAGTGGTGATCCAAATGTTGTAATCAACCCATATAGATTGACCTTGTCTAAATATTCGACTTTTTGGAATTTTCACAAACAGCTTTTTGTGAAATCACCATTTTCTATTATTTAAATTGCATTTTTGAATGCATAAATGGATTCAACATCGTGAAAAACTCTAGAAACATTAAAATTATACATATTCTATCACTTAAATCCAGAGTTCCAACAATTTGTACCAGATTTCAATAAAAAATGATTGAAAAATATATCCATTAAAACTTCAAAAAATCAAACGTTTAAATTACAATATAAATAAATTTGATACCTCAACCATTGTTTAAGATAATTCCTAAAGCTGAAAGGTCAACAAAACTATGACCGACGGACAACCAAAGGCTACTTATTTTCCCTATGTATTTATTTATTGCTAGCATGATTCCCATGTGCTGATGAAATCAAGCACACTTTCTTGACATGTGAAGACTTAGCGTCCGCGTGGTGTCAAAATAACGAACTTTATTGCAAGTGGGAAGGAAAATAAGGGGAATAGTCAAAAGTCCCAACTCATATAAGAATGTTTGCTTTGGTATGGGGAGTGTGTCACATGGGCCACTTGTGCCTTTAACGCATTTGGAGAGCTTTATTTTAATGTAAGCCATGATGAGACCCTATATAAAATTAATATCATACCATAGTGTTTATGTAAGCCAAATTGAAGATTCCTTAGTGTTTATGTAAGCAAGATGGAGGACGATGTAACATTAATGTAATGCTACTTCATACTCGCTGAATGGGAAATGAAATTTGGTTATTGTGAATATGGGTGGATGGATGAATATAGAACTTAAATATGGATGAAATGGTGGATGGATGAAAATAAGGGTAGAATTTAAATAATGGATTTGATTTATTTTAGAGGATTTACTTTACTTTGCATTAATGAATCGGATGGATTTTTTCTTAATTCTATTTTTAATCATTTACATATTTTTTTAATCAATTTTGTTGTATTTCTCACTACATCTTCCATAACTAGAGATGGTGGTGTAATGGAAAGACCCAAATCATAGACTTGATTTACTCAATTGGATCCAATCCCCTTCACTCTATATTAAGGATGGAAGCTTCGTTAATTCTACTGTCAACCATCTTCTCAATTGTTCACATTATTTTCTCAACCAACCTTGTTCTGCCTCTTACTAGATTTTCCTGAAACACTGATTTCCAATCTTTGATATGAAAATTTGACATCTCCCTGATTTGTAAGTATGTTGCACACATAAAAGAAAGTGTAGCTCAGTTTCTAGTACCTCCCAATTTCCACATCACAACCTTTCCTCCCACAACTCCTTAGGTTGTTCCCATCTTCACTTTTCACATTATATCTATCTATATGAGATGGTTCTTGTGTTATTACATGTTTTTCATGCCATAATATGTTGAGTTTCAAGTAGTTTTGTACTTTGATATCACGTCTATTGAAATTGTCTATGTCAATGTTATTGTTTTTCTTTTAATGTGTTTTCTCCATTTTCCCTATCTGCATCATTCTTATACACGACTTTTCAAGGGAGTTTTAATTTGTTGGGTTCTTTTCTTCTTCTCTATCCCACTCTTCAAGCAATGTTCACATTCATCCCAACCTCCTAACAAAAGGACTATAAGAACTCCAAGTGATCTTGTAGGTCGTGTATTGTCTTAGTTGTTAGGGTCACATCAGTTGCATACCAAAAAATCTTTATGACAATACTCACTATGATTACACCTCCTTTACCTTTCTTGTTTATCCATTCTTCTAACTCATCTTTGTAAAGATTAAATAATGTGGAGAACAAAAGGAAACCTTAATTCATCCTTATGACACTATTAAAGCTCTTTAAAAGACTACTTATAGTTTTAATTTAGCCTTGCTTATATAATATATGTATTATTGTTCTCCAACCATTCAAGACTTCCTATTTCATCATCCTTTCATAAAATTTCTCTTTTTGAAATTGACAGACAAAATAGACAAAATAATACCATATTTCTTCATCTTTGTTATCCAAAATTTTCTATTATAAACATAAATGTGACAAAATGGTCAATGATATATTGCTTCAGATGGAAACTAGCTTATCCCAACACAATTCAGAGGACACATACAATGTGCCATTCAAAAGCTATAAGCTATGTGATGAATGGCAATGTGGCTATAGCTCCATGCGCCCTTATAATAAGGTGAACGGCATTCCCACCTGCGCTGATGAGAATAAATCCATTTTAATTCAGATTTTTAAGCAATTCGATTGGAATAAACCAATCTAAATTTCACATGGAACTTCAGATCTATTAAATAACTTTAGAAATTTAGAAATTTCTAAAGTTATGAGAGGATCCACTCATTGAGATTTAGAAAAAATAATTTAACAAAAATGATATAAATACAAAATGAAAAAAAAAATAAAAAAGAACATGTCCACAATGTTATTTAAATAATTTTATTAAGGTATATTGAGTTAAATCAAATAAACAATTACTTCTAACATCAGTGATAATTGTTGAAAAATCATAGATTCTAGAAATGCATGTACTTCAATAACAACAACGTTTACTCAGCCAAGTCGAAAAGTTCCTTAATACATTTTCCATTAGAAATTTTCTAATAAAAACTAATTTGATTAAATTTTAGTTGAGTGAAATAAATAATTAAAAACTTTAGATTCATGATTAAAATTTTTAAAATCTCATGAGAAATCTATAAACTAAATATATAATTAAAATTTAAATTCACGATTGAAAATGAAAAGTCCCACTAAATCAAACTGATGTCAATATAACTGTATATTTTTTTTTATGAAGGTATATGATTTTTATTTACAAAAGAAATTACATATACCCAGCTGCTTTGCACTTGGTTTTCTTTTCTAAGTACAAAGGTTATGGCTTCGAAAATCATCTTGAAAAAGAGAGAAGCAATTAAGTACTAATGTTTTGTTGCTTTGCAGGTACATTGTCTCCGACTGAGGCATAGTATTGATCAAGAATGATGGCTCATTGCCATTTGGCCGCTAAGAATGTCCGCTCCTAGGTTGTCCTTGGCCCCAGTGCAAATGTCAAAACAATGATAGAAAACTTTGCTGGTGATTATTCCATTCATTCAATGTCCCGAATTTTGTGAGGCTAGAAACAAATTATATTTATTCCAAAGACGATGACATTAAATGATAAATTAAAGTGATGTTTAAGTAGAGTTTTGAGTTTAAAGTAGGATAACCTTTTAAGAAAGGGTAAAGAGATGTTTAAGTAGAGTTTTGAGTTTAAGGTAGGATAATCTCTTAAGAAAGGGATGGATTAGCCCAAGCTATTGCCACCTCTGTCAACTTGATTTAGAATCGACTGATCATCTTTTTATCAATTGGCACTTTTTTAAACAGGTTTGGAAAATTATCGCTTTGGCTCTTAAACTTGAATCCACCTAGGATGGGACCAAGATTGCAGATTGCTTTGAATCGTGGACTCAAAAAGAATAAAAATGCATACACCTTCCTCCACTTATTTGTTGGATTGTCTGGTTGGAAAGAAATTCAACCATCTTTGAAAATGTGATCCCATCAACAAGTGCAACAACTTACAAAGCACTTGGTCTTTACAATTCTTGGATTGACACACATGCCAAAAAGCCAAGAATATTATGCAACAAACAAAAACCAACACTTGAAGATATTCCTACAGGCTGGTTTGATGGCGCAACAACCACAAATGGATCTCAGAGTGGAGCTGGAGGATTAATAAAAATCTTGCAGAATACCTTTTACAAATGGACTTTCAATTGTGGCACGGGCACCAACACCAAGGCATAACTTTTGGGTGCCTGAGCCACACATTTTTTGGCCTCTAGACTCTATATAGATGTCCTCCAGGTTGTTGGGGACTCCGTAATTATCATAGAGTGGTTGAGCAATAGGGGTAACCTCCAAGTAGTTTCCCTACTAGCTTGGAAAGACAGAATTAGAATTTTACAGCCTACTTTCAAGAAGCTCAGCTACATACATATTCATCGGGAGTAGAACAATTTTTTCGACCATCTCTCAAAGGAAGCGCTCCAGAAAAAAAAGTGGGAATCATCTCATACAATCTCTAGATAGATGGTCACGAGGGCCCACCCCTATTTCTATCCCTGCTCTAAGATCAGATCTCGTTCACTATCCTCAACGAACTTTCTTGATATGAAAGTTGGATTAACCCTCTGATCACACCCTCTTGCATCATACTTTTTCTCTCGACACCTCTCACAAACTCTTCTAGCAATTTCGGCTTGAATTTCTCCACGTCGCTTCCTATTATGAACTTTTTCCCCTTGTTGGTTGAAAGACCGCCAACGACGAAAGTTCATCATACCTTTCCTCTTAGATGTGATTGTATTTCTCTTGTTGAGAGCACAAATTATATATATATATATATATAATTGGAAAATTTTCCTGTTAGAAAATGAGTTAAAAGTAGAATATCTATTTCAACAAGGGATGAGTTTTGAGTTTAAAATATGATATCTATTTTAATCACGATGACATTAAATGATAAATTAAAGTGATGCTTAAATGGAGTTTTGAGTTTAAAGTGATGTTCAAGTGAAGTTTAGTTTTTAAAAAAATTTGATTTTAAAATTTTAAAATTAAATATTCTAATATAATCATTTTATGGTACTAAATAATAAGGTGCAAAAGTATTATTACTAAATTATAAGAGAGAAATTGTTTCTTCATGCTCCAACTATATAAATAAGTGAGGTTGTATGGTATGTTAATCAATAGAAAATTAAAAATATTGAATATTTTTGAAAATAAATCGTGTCAATTTATGAAATAACCAACTTTTCTAGTGGACACTCTATACATCATCATGGACAGAAAATGTTGTAACAATGAGGAATTGAAAACTATTAGTATTAAATTGTCTTGGTTTAGTTGAAGCTAGGAAACACCTTCTTGCACACTTATTTTCTAATTATATTTGATTTTGTTTTTAATGTCTTCCTGAATCTTGATAATAAGAATAAACATGGGTGTCGTCCACCTCTCACAAGTTCTATTTTATTTCATTTTAGAAAATATTAGTAGTTTTTATTAAAAAAATATATATATCCAAAATAATTCAATAATATTTATTATTTCATTATATTAATAACGATAATTATTTCAAATTTTGCAATACATAACTTTTATTATTATTTTTACAACAACCATTAGTAACTATTTTTTTCCTTTTCCAGTAGGCTATAACTATCTTGGCATCATTGCATGCATACTACTTAGTGTTTGTTTTTGTACATTGATTGGATCTATGCGGAATTGAGGCATATAAAGAAGTTGAAATCTCTTATTTGGTGATTTATTTTTGTTTATGTTTTTAATGGTGTTGTATTCCATGTGAAACGGTTTGATGATGTTATGTTAAATGCAATTTCATAATAATTTTATGTTGTTCCTAGGATGTTGTAATGATCCCAAGCCATTATGCCAGGATCATCACAGTTTTGGTGTCTTTTAAAACTTTTTATGGTTGTGATATTTCTTCAAACACTTTACTAACCTACTTGTTTAGATGTGTTTACTTGCAGGATGGCCTCTTGATTTCAGCCTTAGGGGTTACTGATGTGTTATATATGTGTTGCAGCAATAAACAAGAAGATATAACCATGGAACATACCTCAACCATACGCAATATGATAGACAAGCCAAAACATCTCAAAATTGCTTTTATTCATGAAATAGAGAAACCTGCTACAATGAAGATGTCGATCTAGAATGCTAAACAGATGGCCAAGAAGATAGACAATAAAGCTACTACAAAATGCTCCAATAGAAGACTACAATAAGCCTCCAAAGGCATGATATACAATGAAGACTGAATACAAGTAGATCTGGGCCGTAAGAATGCTAAACAGCCCTAGCAGGAAGGTGCCACGCCCTACTGGATAGCTGAAACTCCTCAACAATTCAGCCCCACTGTCAAAAGTGTCCAATCACCCCAAGAAATATGCCAACTGATAGATCGGGCAACTGTAAGGACAACCCAAGTGCCCAAATCTCCAAAGTCACTCTCAAACCCTATGGATCTGAACTCCTCCACTGAATGGTGTGCCCCCTAGATGCCTAAAACCCTAGATAATTCGACCTAGGTGAATGAGACCTCCAAACCTCCTGAAACTCTCCAAAATTATAGATCGGGAAATCACAAACCCCTGAAAGAAGTTTCAAGGTCATATATGAGCTATAGCCTCCTAGATCTGCAAATCACTAAATCACCAAATCGTCATCTCTCTCCCAAAGCCATCCCAACCTATAGATGATGATCTAGCCGTGGTAACTCTTCATGAATGGACTAGATCTGATGTCCAAAGCCCTACAATGAATACCCGGGTGATAGAATCTCCAAAATCCCTGCCAATCACCTGCAATGAATCTCTCTCCAAGAATGGTGCGCCCCCCCTTGCTGGAAACCTCCAACTGGTGCGCCCTTTCTCTATTTGCACAAGTAATTGATGTGCAATCCTCCTACAACTGAGTAGATCTGGAACTAGAATGGTGTGGGAGTGTATTGTATCTCCGAGACCAATCTTGGGACAATCTAGGTGGAATCTTTCACCACTGAATCGTCCTCTAGGGTTTGTTAAGTCAAAACCCTCAAAACCCCCAATGCTGGGCTCACTAGCTAGAAGCCAGATATGAAAATATGATCATACATGAATGAATGAGTAGAGGCCCTTGCCTTTCCTTTATTCTTTTTCACTCACCTTGTCCCTCCAAAGTGACTTTCATTTTATTAATATTTAATTAATTAATTAAATCACTTAAATTAATTAATTAACCTCTTTACCTATGAAAAGCTCCTTATCTCTCCTTGTGGCTTCCCTGGCCACTGAAATTTACTTCTCACCATCCCATCATGTAGTGTTGCTTCTCCCGATTCCAATGAGCTATTACACTGAGAGGTTCCTCCAAGTAATGTGCCCAAAATGACCTCTTCAGTGAATTCAATTAGCTCATATCTCAAAATAGTCAAAATCATGGAAATCGTCGGAATGCAACGGAACCAAATCCAACCTGTGTGGAATGGCTCATAATGATGGAATATGATGAGAAATGCACGCTAGACCCCACAATGCCTCTCAATAACCCATGTATTTGTTGTAACCTCCATCTGGCTACTTTGGTCATCATAAACCTCTTCACTATGATGATGTCCCAAAGTGGGGACATTACAGTCCTCCCTGCTAGAAAATTTCTTGTCCTCAAGAAATAACTGAATCCCCTCAAGTATAATACCAGGATCCCATGTCCACCTATGGGATACATAGTAGAACCCCTCCAAAGATGAACAATCACACATGTTTCCCCCTGGGTCCCATATCAAGTCATGAACTACTAGCTCCTAGGATGCAAAGTCATGACATACATCAACTTCGGAAGTCTCCTGCATATGACACATGGCCTCATCTTGGAATAAGTCCATCCTCCAAGTCTCTACCAAGTTCCACATGGCCTCCATCAACTGCACATGCTGATGCCAGAATGAGGTACTGCAAGACCTCCATGATACGCCCTCAAGCGATATGCTCTCCTCGACACTGAAGCTCAATGGAAAGTCAGAACAAATTTCCCCTGCAAAGGTCCATTCGCCCCTGTCAGTCAATGAAATGCTCAACCCTGCAATCCCTGGGTCCCATGCTATCCTCTGTCGAAGATCCTCGTGTTGACACTCCACTATGGTGACCCTACCTGACTGCTCCATGTATGTACATTGGATCCTCCACTCCTGGATCCTTAAGCTGAAATCCCCGTGGCCCTTGGACCTATTGTCCAGAAACGGTACCTGTAACAATGTCCTTGTATAAGTAGTAGTACCTGTCCACCCACCTCTATGTCTGATCATGATGATCAAGAGTGAAAAGCTACCTTGCTCTACCGGACAAAAACCTGCAGGCTCTCTCCAAATCAACCCCTAGTGGTGTACGTGGCTCTCTCGCGAAACCTAGGTCGTGATGTAGTGAAACATCCTAATAACCAAGTGAACCACCAGGTCCCATGGAAAACCTGGAAGTTTATCACTTCCAGTCTCCGCTAGCTGCTCCTGTGCTAGACTAATCACTGTTGAAAGCCCCATGTGCTCATCTGCTATCACCTGGCCTATGGTGCTCACCATAACACACCAAATCTCAGTTGGTTTCTCATGACGATCCATCTCTGATCTGTTGTATGTCATAGAAGTACTCATGTCAGGTGGTCTCGGCCTAATCACTCTCCATACCCTCTACCACTGTCTATCTCTCCTCATGTTGTTGTCAATGATAAGTGCGTTGGGAAGGGATAACAAAAACATATGTAGCTGACTGTAGGGATGAAAAATATCACCTTCTTTGGTCAGTCCCAAGGACTCGACCAAAAGTATGTCTATCGGTACCCATGATAACTGCTCACCTGTAGCCATCACTAAATACCAATCATCAGGCATAATCGGAAGTAACTCCTCTAAGTGTTGCTCAACTAACCTCCATCTCTCATCTCCCATGCAACTGCTGAAATGGTGAAGGTGATCTCTCACAACTATGGGCTGCTACAAATGAGTGACATCTGTATGCTCCCCTAAATGTGTCTCCTCCCTGCATGACCATACATCCCTCTAAATCCCATCATACATCTGGGCATGTCTCTCTGAGTTATCACTCATCACTATATGCTCTAGCATACTCATGTCGTCTCCCATAGACTCATGATGCATCACAGATCCTGGGCATACTGCTGGATCAACCTCTATATGGAGGTCAACCTCTCTCGGAACACCAATGGAAGTGTCCTCCATCAACTGGTGCTCCTCTACTAGATCACCAACATCCTCTATCAACGTGACTGACTGATACATATGAGTCTCCACTAAGACAGATGAAGTGGATCTCTAAGGAATCTCCTCAAGAGACTCATCTGATCTAGACTCTGATTCTTGAAGGGCAGTCTGTGTGCCTCTCAAGAATCCTCAAGTGCTCTCCAACTCATGAGTAAGTCTATCTACCTCCAACTCCTTCTCCCTCAAAGCCTCATGATACATGTCACCAATCCTCAATAAGTAGTCCTTATCATTCAACAACTGATGGTATTCAATCCTCATCACAAATACTCTCTCCCTGAGAGCATTAAAATCATCCATGGTAATTCCCTCATCTGAACTACCATGTGCCACTGGCGCTCTCCAGCAAAAATCTTCCATCAACGCATTCATGTCATCAATGCGCCAGGTGGATGCCATGATCATAGCCTCATTGACTCTCAATTGTGTTGCTAAGTGGTGTGGCTCCTGATCATGGTCATGCTGAGGTGCCACCTCATATCCCTCACTGCAGTTGTCAGCCCTACTAGTGTCAACTATGAAGTCCCCAAAAACAGCCCCTGCATAAGATAACGTGTTGAAATGTCCATTGTCTATTGTGTTACTGGGTACTCATGTATGCCACTGCACCCCACCACTAGGTGTTATCTCCCTCTGAATCACACTATATCCTGTATGAGCAGTCGTATCCTCCTGTGCACTCACCCTGCCACTATCATCTTTGCTTAGATCCCATGTAGATGTATCCAGACACATGCCATGGTCATCCTGACTGCTAAAGAGTACATTCTCATCAATGCAGGCTGATCTTGAAAGTGAGTGTCCCATCAACCTGTCAGCATCCATAATCTACTCAACTAATGGAGTCTCCAAAAACTGTGACTCAATCTCCTCTAGCTGATTTGTATGCGTAAGGTACCCTGTCTGTACTGCATGTATCTCCTCTTGTATCATTGGATCTACATGTTTGTGGTGTGCATCCCTCACACAAGGCTCCTCAACCCTATCTGACATGCCATTGACCTCCTCATGTGACGTGGCTATCAGAGGTGTCTGGAAGGATGACAGATGTGTCACGACCATCATAGGAAGCTCATCATCTCTAGGTGCTAACACATGTGAGTCCTCACTAGTGTCACCACTTTGTTGAGGTCTAATGTCATCAATGGTATGTGATATGTCTGCTGAGACACCTGTGCTATCGTCCTGTCCATCCATCTTCCTATCCACTCCATAAGGGTCATCATCCTTCTCAAGTGTGCTAGTAGCATCATCCTCTGTACAAGAGTCACTATCACTAGCCTCTGTGCAAGAGTCACTATCATCATCAGATTGTCCCAAATCATCATCTATCGCTCCATCCTCACACATCTCATCATCACTATCATAGTGTGCCTCAACAGTGTGCTCCTGGTCCTTACCCCTGCACGTATGATCGGGTTCCCACGACCCCTTGCAATAGTGGCAAGGTTGTGCGCTCCTAATGGGCRTGGGGTTTCTCTATTCTTCCCACCATCTAGCTTCTTCTTTTCTCTTTTTATCCGCTAAAATGATGCCATGTGAAATATCCTCTTCACTCCAACTGGGCTTCCTGAAGGCTATGTACTGAGGAAAGGTTATTATAGCCTTAGTTTCCTCGCTAAGGCTGTGATACATTATCTCCAAACATGATATCTCAAGGCATATCCTATCCATCTCTCCTTATGGCTCTGTATGCATGTGCCAATTCCCACTGGCTTGCAGGAATCTAAGCTCTGATACCATTGTAATGATCCCAAGCCATTATGCCAGGATCATCATGGTTTTGGTGTCTTTTAAAACTTTTTMTGGTTGTGGTATTTCATCAAACACTTTACTGACCTACTTGTTTAGATGTGTTTACTTGCAGGATGGCCTCTTGATTTCTGCCTTAGGGTTTACTGATGTGTTATAAATGTGTTGCAACAATAAATAAGAAGATATAACCATGGAACATACCTCAACCATATGCAATATGATAGACAAGCCAAAACATCTCAAAATTGTTTTTATTCATGAAATAGAGAAACCTACTACAATGAAGATGTCAATCTGGAATGCTCAATAGATGGCCAAGAATATAGACAATAGAGCTGCTACAAAATGCTCCAATAGAAGACTACAATAAACCTCCAAAGGCTAGATATACAATGAAGACTGAATACAAGTAGATCTAGGCCATAAGAATGCTAAAGCCCCCTAGCAGGAAGGTGCCACGCCCTGCTGGATAGTTGAAGCTCCTTAACAATTCAGCCCTGCTGCCAAAAGTGTCCAATCACCCCAAGAAATATGTCAATTGATAGATCGTGCAACTCTAAGGACAACCCAGGTGCCCAAATCTCCAAAGTCACTCTCAAACCCTGTGGATCTGAACTCCTCCACTGAATGGTGCGCCCCCCTAGATGCCTGAAACCCTAGATAATTCGGCCTAGGTGAATGAGGCCTCCAAACCTCCTGAAACTCTCCAAAATGATAGATCGGGCAATCACAAACCCCTGAAAGAAGTTTCAAGGTCATATATGAGGTATAGCCTCCTAGATCTGCAAATCACTAAATCACCAAATCGTCCTCTCTCTCCCAAAGCCGTCCCAACCTGTAGATGATGATCTAGCTATGGTAACTCCTCAAGAATATACTAGATCTTATGTCCAAATCCCTGCAATGAATACCCAGGTGATAGAATCTCCAAAATCCCTGCCAATCACCTACAATGAATCTCTCTCCAATAATGGTGCGCCCCCCCTTGCTGGAAACCCCCAACTGGTGCGCCCTCTCTCTATCTACACAAGTAACTGATGTGCAATCCTCCTGCAACTGAGTAGATCTAGAACTAGAATGGTGTGGGAGCGTATTGCATCTTCGAGACCAAGCTTGGGACAAGCTAGGTGGAATCTTTCACCACTGAATCATCCTCTAGTGTTTTTTAAGTCAAAACCCTCAAAACCCCCAATGTTGGGCTCACTAGATAGAAGCCAGATATGAAAATATGATCATACATGATTGAATGAGTAGAGGCCCTTGCCTTTCCTTTATACTTTTTGGCTCACCTTGTCCCTCCAAAGTGACTTTCATTTTATTAATATTTAATTAATTAATTAAATCACTTTAATTAATTAATTAACTTTTTTTACCTCTGAAAAGATCCTTATCTCTCCTTGTGGCTTCCCTAGCCACTAAAATTCATTTCTCACCATCCCATCATGTAGTGTTGCATCTCCTGATTCCAATGAGCTATTACACTGAGAGGTTCCTCCAAGTAATGTGCCCAAAATGATCTCTTCAGTGAATTCAATTAGCTCATAGCTCAAAATAGTCAAAATCATGGAAATCGTCGGAATGCAACAGAACCAAAGCCAACATGTGTGGAAGGGATCATAATGATGGAATATGATGAGCAATGCAAGCTGGACCCCACAATGCCTCTCAATAACCCCTATATTTGCTATAACCTCCATCTGGCTACTCTGGTCATCATAAACCTTTGCACTGTGATGATGTCCCAAAGTGGGGACATTACAGATGTTTTTGTATTTACAATAAAAATGAGCAAAAACACATATGACACATAATATTTAAATGACCCGCAAAAATAAAAATAAAAAATCACGGGATTGACAGTTTTAATGTTATGCTAAATGCAATTTAATAATAATTTTATGTTGTGCCTAGGATGTTTTTGTATTTACAATAAAAATTAACAAGAACACATATGACACATAATATTTAAATGACCAACAAAAATAAAAATAAAAATTCATGGGAATGACAGTTTTAAGAAGAAACCCATCATAAAATATTAACTTGATAGGTAGGAATGTCTGTCAAATTTATACCCTAGTTGAGACAAGGATTTTGGTATGGTCAAAACAAATGAGGTGTTTAAAATTGTGAGAATGTTGGACAATAGGTGACTTGGAGACGCAATTGTGGAGGGTATCAACTATAATAACTATTTAAAGATTTTGTAGGGTTTAAAAATGTTAGGGGCCTAACCCCTCACATAGGTAGAATAATATATTTCCATGTAATAAAGGTCAATACTAATAAGGCCTAGCAATAAGGAAGAATAAGTCCAATGTAAGAAGACCTAATAGAAGCTTATGCTTCTAGAAGGATCTTCCTCTAGATGGTTCTTTTGATAGACATATTTAGTATAAATAGAAGCCGAGAGTATAAGAACTTTTGTCTTGGATATTATTGTAATAGAGCTCTACTCTGTTGGAGGTTGCCCCCTCGAAGAGGCAAGTGAACATTGCCCTCAGTAATCAAAGTGCTCTTTCTGGTGTTATTCTAGTATCCATTTGGTATTATTTTTGTGTTGTTCTAGTTATATTATTGTTCATTTGCCATTTCTATCTATTTATTTATGTTCTGCATACTTTTTATATCTAGAATATTACAAGTGGTATAAGAGCACCTTCCTCGACAGAAAATTGTGGGTTAATTTGTTTTCAAGGTAGAGACGAATTCCAGCATCTTTAAGCTACAAATATCTATCGTTACATGCATAAACCCGCGGTCCAGGATTCATACACGTAGGAAATACAAGTAGTACTTAAGCACACATATGTTGGCCACCCTTATAACCCCTGTTGGTACCCCTTTGAGTGGTAGCGCATCAAACAACACATGTATACAGATCGACCTAGATCTCTTGAAACCCTCCATAGATAAACCGATTGACCACCTGACTGCTATAGTGTCACCGACAACAACACTCAGGAAGATACTCTCTAGCACTTGGGTAGTCAGGTAGTATGACTAAGGGCATGGTCTAGCCTCTTTAGTTGGTGCCCTGAGATATTGGGCTGAGTACTATTGTTGGACCCCGCACGTATATCAGAGAACTATAGCACAGGGAAAACCCTTGTCTATAGAACCCTTGGGACGGAAACAACAACAGAACATACCAGATCTATTGTGGTGCAATTGGATCTTCTGCATTCGAGTTGAAAAATTACTACACATTTCTTCCTGTTAAGCATTTGGGCATTTCATCACTGCAATATTCTTAAGATCGAAGTATAACTTTGCAGGAGTAATATATATATATATATATATATATATATATATATATATATATATATATATATATATATATATATATATATATATATATATATATATNTTCTGGATCATGTTGGCACCATTATTTGAGACCTATTCCATTGGATTTCTCTCTTCGCCCTTATTGCAGTGATACCTATCATTTTTTAGAAAAAAAAAAAAATTATGGACCCAACCGCCTTCTCACACCCTTATTTGGGCTTTACCCCATTGGATTCAACTCGTCGCCCTAGTCGTTGTGATACACTTTACCCATAACCCATTTTTTTTGCAATCCCACCCACCCCTTTTCATGTTCCCTCATCATCATGGCCCATACCCATAGCTAAGACTTGGAAGCTCGCTTCACTACCTTGCACTCTAATTTTACAGAAACCCAACAAGAAGTGCGACAACTCAATTCCAATATTTCCACCATCGATCAAAAGATGCATTCCTCCATTGTCGCCTCAATCATGGAACTCAAACAAGATCTCAAACAAGACATTACTACCCAGCTTGAATTTGTCTCTACGACGATCTGCGCCAAGTTTCATATCCCTGCAGATCTTCCCTTATCAGACCCACCTTTGCATACCAAAGGTGAAACTTCCTCTCATTCCCAGAATTTTCAGCCCCATCACTTTCAACGTGACCTATGCCTTCTGCGTGTGGATGTGACCAAATTTGATGGATCGGATCCCACTGGTTGGGTAACTCAAATGGAACATTATTTCTCTTTATATGGCATTACAGATTAGTTGGGAAAACTCTGGTATGGTGTTCTCCATCTAGATCAAGAACCTTGGCAATGGTGGGAATCGAGAAAAAATTCCCACCAAGGGTATGTGTCTTGGACACACTTTGTGGCAGAGCTTTATGAACGCTTTGACTTTGACACCAACCGTTTAGGCCGTTTAACAAAGTTGAAACAATCTGGCATAGTGGAAGACTTTATAGTTTCTTTTGAGCGACTGGATTTTTGTACAGAGGGCATGTTTGATGTTTTTTTCCAAGAATGTTTTATCAGTGGCCTCAAGGATGAGATTCGTGCTCATGTCCTCATGGTTCGGCCTCACAGTTGGGTGGATGCTACTAAAAGAGATAAGGAAGCACAACAGGTTGTCTCTTTTCAAAACCGAAAACCCTCCTTTATTCCTCGCACTAAACCAATAGATCCCACTCCTCCTTCTACTCCACTAAAGATCCATAAATTGACCAAGGCCGAAATGGCTGAACGTCAACTCAAAGGCCTTTGTTATAATTGTGATGACAAATATTTTCCGGGACACAAGTGTAAGGAACAAAATATTTGTATGTCCATCTCGGAGGATGTTTCGGAAGAGGATGTTGAGGCTCCCCTTGTCTCTGTGTCACCTGAACCCACTGAAATAACCCCTCCCTCAGACCCTCCCGAAGCAGAATCGATTATTTCTCTAAATTCTTTCACTGGCTTCTCTGCTCCCCAAACCCTCAAGATAATTGGTTACATCAAGCATAGGAAGGTCATCATTCTTGTTGATAATGGAAGCACCCATAATCTTATTCATCGCCGCATTGCCCATGAGACTAATTGATATATCTATGCAGTCAATAATTTCCAAATCATGATTGTCAATGGTGGGTCCATGAAATGTGGAGGGCGTTGTGAAAATGTTTGTCTCCAAATTGGTGATTACCATCTGAAATGTCATATGTTTTCTATCGACATGGGTGGTTGTGACATTGTGTTGGGTGTGGAATGGATAAGGAATTTGGGTCCCATTCTCATGGATTTTAAAGAATTAACCATGCAATTCGACTAGAAGGGACAACAATATAAGTTACAAGGCATCACCGCCAGTTCTCCGGATATCATTAGTTCCCATCGCATGGAAAATATGCTCAAAAAAGGTCATTCTAGAATTATTTCCCAACTCCATGCCATACAATCCATTGAGACCCCCTCTGTGTCGCATGACCTCCAATCCATCCTCTCTAAACATCAAGTGGTTTTTTCCACTCCCCACAGACTCCCTCCTTCCCATGTTGTTCATGATCATTCCATTCCCCTTGTCCCAGGAAGCCTTCCTCCCAATATCTGTCCCTATCGTCACCCATTTTCCCAAAAAAATGAAATTGAGAAAACGGTTCAAGAACTGCTCAACGCAGGTGTTATACGTCCTAGTATGAGCCCCTACTCTTCCCTTGTAGTCATGATATTTAAGAAAGAAGGTTCTTGGCACATGTGTCCTGACTTTCGTGCCCTCAACAAACTCACCATTAAAGACAAATTTCTCATTCCTGTCATTGATGACCTCTTGGATGAATTGAGTGGCGTCCAGTTATTTACTAAACTTGATCTTTGTTCGGGCTACCACCAGATCCATATGAAAGAGGCAAACATTCCTAACACTGCCTTTAGAACTCGTGAGGGCCACTATGGGTTTTTTCTCATGCCCTTTGGCTTGTGTAATGCTCCCTCCACTTTTCAAAGCCTCATGAATCATGTCTTCCATCCTTTTCTCCATCATTTTGTCTTAGTTTTTTTTATGATATCCTCATCTATAGCAAAACCTAGATAGATCATCTTGCTCATGTGGATCGAGTTCTCCATCTACTCTCTTAGCACCAACTTTTCCTCAAACAATCTAAATGTGTTTTTGGTTCCCCAGAAGTCAAGTACTAGGGTCATCTTGTGGGCAAGGTCGGCGTCAGGGTGGATCCTAAAAATATTGAAGCTATGCAAGATTGGCCTCACAAAAAGACTCTCAAAATCTTATGGGAATTTATGGGTTTAACATATTATTATCACAAGTTTATTAAGAATTATGGAAAGATTGCGACACCTCTCACTGGACTCCCTAAAAAGAATTCTTTCACTTGGACTCTAGCAGTTGCTCAGGCTTTTCAAACCTTGAAGATGGCCATGTGCACCACTCAAGTCCTGGCCCTTCTTGATTTTAAAAATACCTTTGTCCTAGAATGTGATTCTTCCAGGAAAATAATTGGCGATGTCCTTATGCAAGAGGGTCAGCCTTTGGCCTTTACCAACAAACAACTTTCCGAGAGAAATTTAGGCAAATCAATCTATGAAAAATAAATGTTGGCTATTTTGCATGTTGTGGATCTTTGGCGCCCTTATCTATTGGGGAAACGCTTCCAAATTAAGACAGATCATCAAAGCTTCAAGTATTTTCTAGAACAACGTCTTTCCTCCTCTGAGCAACAAAAATGGGTGACTAATCTCTTTGGATATGATTATGAGATCATTTACAAGAAAGGAAAAGACAATGTGGTTTCGGATGCACTTTCCCGAAAATATGAAGATGAAGGGTCATTTTTTTCTCTCCCCTTCATTATACCAAATTGGCTCAAAGTTCTTCACCAGGAATGGCTACACGATCCCAAAAGTTCGCATCTGATACAACAATTGCAATACAATTCTCCAGTTTCCCCAGGTTACTCTTGGCTCAATGAGGAGATTTGATACAAAGGTTGTTTGTATTTAAGCAAACAGTAAAAACTTAAATCCACAGTACTTTCTGAGCTTCATGCTACACCCACAGCTGGGCACTCTGGGTTTACCAAAACCTATGACCGGGTCAAACGTTCTTTTTTCTAGGATGGTATGAAACATGAAGTTTGTAATTTTGTGGATGAATGTGATGTGTGTCAACGCAACAAGGGTGAAACAGTCAAATGTCTGGGCACACTACAACCGCTTCCGATTCCACCTGCTATTTGGCAGGATATCTCTATGTATTTTATTGTAGGCTTACCTAAATCGGGCAATAAATCAGTCAGTATGGTGGTAGTTGATCATCTTTCCAAGTATCCTCATTTAGGTGTTCTTCAACACCCATTTACAACATCCACAGTGGCTCAAATTTTCATGGATCAGGTCTTCAAGCTTCATGGCATGTCGCATTCTATTGTTTCATATCACGACCCAACTTTCACCAAAAAATTTTGGCAAGAATTGTTCAAGCTACAAGGCACCTAATTGCATCTCAACACACCTTATCATCCCCATACTGATGGTCAAACTGAAGTTGTCAACAAATTTTTGGAAACATATTTGAGTTGTTTTGCATCGGAGAGGCAAAATCAATGGGTTCAATGGTTACCACTAGCTAAATGGTGGTCCAACACTTCGTACCATACAACTACCTGCATGAATCCCTTTGAAGCTGTATATGGACAAAAGCCACATTCAGTTCTCTCATATTTTTCAAGTGTCTCGAAGGTCCAGGTAGTTGACCAAATGCTTGCAGTTTGAGAGGCTATTCTCCATACCCTCAAAGAGAATTTTGTCATGGACCAAATTCGCATGAAGCAACAAGCAAATCAAGGTCGCTCGGAACGTCAATATGCAGAAGGGGATCTGGTTTTTCTTCGACTGCAACCTTACAAGAAAAATCCCCTCAAGGATGACCATTGTCAGAAATTGGTGCCCAAATTTTATGGTCCTTATACGGTTCTCAAGCATGTGGGACAGGTGGCCTATCAGTTAGCTTTGCCTAGTCACTCTAAGCTCCATCATGTTTTTCATGTTTCCTTCTTAAAGAAGGTGATTGGAACTAAGTGTCAAACCTGAACCACCCTTCCCGAGTTGGACGAAGAAGGCTCCATTGGGCTACAACCACAAGCAGTTTTGGACTAGCGTGAGCATTGTCTACGTTAGTACACCATCAAGGAAGTGTTAGTCCAGTGGAAAGATACAACTCCAGCAGATGCCACTTGGGAACCAACTACCATTCTGCAGTGATTTTCCCATCTCAAGCCTTGAGGACAATGTTGTTTTTGAGGGGGAGGGCATGTTAGGGACCTAACCCCTCACGTAGGTACAATAATATATTTCCATGTAATAAAGGTCAATACTAATAAGGCCTAGCAATAAGGAAGAATAAGTCCAATGTAAGAAGACTTAATAGAATCTTCTGCTTCTAGAAGGATCTTCCTCTAGATGGTTATTTTGATAGACATATTTAGTATAAATAGGAGTCGAGGTGTAAGGTAGCTAGAGAGGTAGTGGGGGG
>ML784764.1:48055-66449 GCA_009831015.1 Picea engelmannii | reverse complement strand
GAACTCTCGGCCATGCATGGCGGAGAGTTTCAGTTAACTGACAAAAAGCCTCATGTCCCGGCGGAAACTTTCCTGATTTTTTGCTTTGTTAGGTACTCGCGGGCTGTTTTGGGCTAGCCCGCGGATGCCCGCGTGCAGTAAAAGGACAGAAAGCGGTTGCCCGCGCCCAGTGAGAAGTTAGGGCGCGGGTTGCTTGTTTTAAGTGGTTTTTTGAGGAATTACTCAGCATGGCTTTGGCTAGGAAGAGGCATGAGTTGGCCTGATGCCAAGTAAACCTGTATGGTGCATTTTTAGGGTTATAACAGTTGAACATTTCTTTTCAAAACCGCAATATTATTATGAAAATTTTAAATGGAAAGTAAGGAGATAAGTAAAAATTTGAACTATCGACTCAACCCTGACCTAAGGTGCCACGAGTAGGACTGCACGCATATTAATGAGGATTTTTCTATTTTCTTTTAAGCTCTCAAAAAATATTTCGCGTGATGATTCCAGATTTACCTATGTACATATTTTTCTTTTTAAATTTTCTTGTTGTTTTTTTATTTTGGTTCTTTTCATTTTGCTTGTTTTCACTATTTTCTGAATAAATTTATGTCTGTGTCACCATTAGTTCATGAAAGGAAACCAGAATGTCTCATCATAAAGCAACAGTCAAGGTCATCAATGTTGTAAATTGTTAAAACTCAGACTAGTAAAGGAAACTTTATGTTCAAAATAGTCTTCCTGGTTTCACTTTATAATCACGAGAAGATACGATCATCATTAAAACTCCTTACGCTGTCCCTGTTTTTAAAGAAAACAACTCAAGTATGCCTTCCTGTCCTCGAAAAGTTTCTTATCATAAAACTAAGTTCAGATCATGATGAAGGTCGTCAAATGAGAATTTAAATTGAAAAATATAAAGTTGTTCGAAGTTTGAAATTTTCAGCATCACCCGACTCTCCTGAAGATCATAAAGTTTATGTCTAATTCTAAAATAACTTCTAGAGAGATGAATGCACTGCAAAGTGTGGGAAGTGTTTGTAAACCCGCCGAGATACTGAACAAGTCTACAGGCAGCGGGTAAATGCATACATGATTCCAAGGCAACTTCATCGGGGTATTGAACAGGCCTGATGGCAGCGAAGCAATGTCGGGTTGGAGAAAATTATCAGGTATAATTTTTTTTATTAATCGTAAAATGTCCTTCATCTTGAATTGATGTTTCTTGGATAGGATAGAGGTGTCAAAGTGGGATAATTGACATCCCTGCCGAGGCTATGGACACCTACTGGCAGTAGTGGCCATGTCAACAGTATTGGAGTCATTTGCCTAAACGTCATCTCGCTCGTAATTAAAACTTGTCACCAGTTTGAATTTGGACAGAAACACATCTAACGCTAGAATGTGCGATTTTTTATTTTGATTGGGATACTTGACTCACTATTGACTGCTCTTTAAATTCTTAAACCATTCTGATCCATCCTAACGTGAATTCTCTGGTGATGCAAAGATAACTAATTCTCCCAGTAAATCGTCATTGTTGGCATCCCTACATGTCTTTGTTATTTGAACGACAAAACGACACTTCATGTAGCTGGCTTCACCTCATGCTGTAAATATTACCATTTGGGGATGATTACTAGAGTACAAAATATTTTCATTTATTCTCTAAGATTTTCATTTTTGTTTCATGTTTGATTCATGACTGAAAGCATGAATCAAACATGAAAACTTAGTTTGTATTATATCCTTGTTCAAAACATATTTTTAAGGGTCATTGTGCTTGTATCTACTCCATGTTTAATGCTTGAATGAATTCCCTTTGATTACTTTGAATGTTGATATGATACTTATTGTTGCTTTGCATTCAAATTTTAAACATGTTTATTTGAACCCTTTGCAAACCAACTATAGTCATTGCTAGACATGGGAATTAAATGCACCAGAATCATATCATGTACTTGATCTTTGGTTGGTAGAATGAATTGACAGGATTTGCATTATGAGTTGAGGGTTTGTGTTATGCTCTATACTCAAGGCTTTCATTACCAGGAGCGCCTGAACTTCATGACCGAAACCTTGATGTTTATGCTATGATCATGCAGGGGCTTTGTTTGGTTTCTTTCCATTTTATTCGCTCAGATTTGTTTCTCCTGCTCCTGCCATGTAAACCCATAGCTAGCTTGAGTCACCCCTATTATAGTCTGGTTATATTCTTAATGGCTCCTTTTGTCTGAATCCAACCAAATGACTCTAAGTTTTCTATTTGTAAAATCCTGTATTTTCCTGTCAGAGACACGTTTTTGCGGGAGCATTTCTGAGCAAATCGTTACAAATTAGTCAAAACCCTTTACAACCCATTCTGGAAATGGAGTCATTTACCTTCATCGCGGGACGATTCTTCAGAAACGTTGCAGTTTCAGAGGTACATCTCATTATTTGGAGGGAAAAATCTCATAATTACTTTGCAGCTGAGGTAAGCATTTCTGTTTGTTTTTCTTAGAAATCCAAGCCTATTATTGGTTTTGGTGGGTTCCAAGTTATATTTTCCCTTCTTCTGTTTATGAGACTACAGTAGAATTGCCTCTCCATCTCAATAAAAACTCCATCTCTTTCATGTCTAAACTCTACAGTCGAAAAACTCTGTGTTCATCCACAAAAAGATTATGCTATCACAAATCTACTCTCTGCTGCAGTTTGAAACGCATTGGGAGAAAGCCATGGTCTGATTTCATCTACAAAAAATCATTAGAGGAATTCTGAGATGTATTAAAGAATAAAAACCGCAAGCATGAGGAATAGGGCAACTTAGATTTGAGTTTTATAAACAAGAGGATTATTCAATCTAATGATATGATCATTAAAAAAGAAACAACTCAACAAATTCCACTATCATGAATTCGGATGCTCCTTTGTCAAATGGATGAAATAGCAAATAGTTGTTATGTTTTTGAATTGCTTCTGTTTTGAAAATAAAATAGGTTAGATTTTATTTTTTTTGGTTTTTATTTTTACTATTTTAGACTAGCTACAGAAACCTGTAGCTTATCTTTTTTGTAAAAATTAGTTTGAATTCAAGTCATTTTTATATAAAATTTAGTAATTAGTTATCTAATTTGTTCCTATTTTCGTTTTTCAGGATGTGGCATATCAGATGCTGATTTTATGAGATGGAACGTGTCCAATCTAGGTGATTAGTATCTCCTTTTTTATTTTGTAAATAGGAAAAAACTTGTATAAATTTTTGAAGATACAATTTGATCATGAGTGGTTGTAGGCCCTCCATATTTGTAATGTTTTGATCTTATGGGATCTGATCTTATCCTGAGAGATAGGAAGATCAGATTTCCCAAAGTCTCTTTAAAAACCATGCATTTTGTAAATGAGAGACATCTTGGCCTAGCGCAGAAGATGGACGAATGATTCCAAGACTAAATGAAACAACGCATAAGCATTTTGGCTTTAGATTTTTGTGAATGGTGTTTTCATTGAAGTTTTGTTAATCCTGGTATATTAATAGGTCTTGTAGCTTTAGACTCATTGATCTATTATGTTTGGGATACTCATGTTATAAATATCGCCCATAATTTGCTTCTCTAGATATTGACACTGTGATCATCTCTTTAATTTGAATGACATGATTTCTCTTTGATTTTTAGTTGAGCAATGAAATGCAATGTGTTACACTCATATTTATCTTGTTGTAATCACTTGCGATCATAAGATCATAGGGTTTATTTGTATTACCTATTATGTTGTTAAATTTCAGTTACCAGAACATGTTATGAATTTATTCAGAATATTTGCACTATAAGTCTATTGCAGATTTATATCGTAGGCACAATGGCTAGATGCTTCTTATTCACACAGAATCCCGGATACATTTCACAAACTAACATCAGGTTATCTCCTTTATGTTTCTAATTTCTTTCAATTATGCATAGTGAAACCAAAAAGTTTAGATCATCTTCTGACTATCTGTACATCTGTGTTTCATAGTCTAGTTAATTCATGATTTGTTAGATTAACATAGAGAAAACAAAAAAAAAATTGAATGTGATTTCTTTATCTGCTTCTCAAAAGAAATTATTTTCACATTGATTTCATGAGTTTCCAGTAAAATTCACAACCTGTAAATGTTGTTTATAAATGGGATTTTTTATGTTTTCGTGTTCTGCCTAAACACATTTAAAACAGTTATATCATAGTAAATATATAAATATATATAGTTGTTAGCATTAGTTAGTTATTCCTTTATTTTCATTTTCTTTTAGGATTTTAGATTGGCTAACGGAGCCATTAAACCCGTCAGAATGAGTTACACCAAACAACTTGGGTTACTTAGACAACCCCAGACTGGACTCGTTCTTCCAGTTGACGGACGGTCAATTCCGCCCGTCAACACCTCCCTAACTATGGATTAGAAAAGATGAGTATGAAACTAAAAAAAAAACATTCCATTTGCCATTGCATCTAGAAATATTTCAGTTGAAGAAATAATGTGTAATATTAAGATGGAATCAAATGGAATTAAGGGTTTATTTATTAATGTTATGGATCTGAATTTGGATCCTTTGCATATAGAGTAATTCCCTTTGGATTGAAAAATGTGCATGTTGTCTTTTCCAGGATAGTAGTTAATGCATTTCAAGAATATATCTATGAAACCATGGAAGTCTACTTCGACGAATGGATAGTATATTGTTTACTAAAAAAATATAAACATTGGCTAAGAACGATGCTGGAAATTTGTCGACAAATACATATTTCTATAAATATAAATAAATGTATATTTGCAACACCCATTAGTGTATTATTAGGTAATGTCATCTACAAATATGGAATAAAATTTGACATGGAAAAAATTAAAGTAATCCTCAACTGAAAATTCTGTGCCAATGTCAAACAAATAAAAACATTTTTGGGACATATGGGCTACTACCGCTAATTCATGAGACTCTACTAAGATATTGTTAGGATATTTAGACGCTTAGGAGTTAGTTAAGATCAAATTGGTCTAATGTATCGTTAGGTAAAACTGTGTTTCCATATTATGCATTAGTATGCATTTGTAGTTAGGTAATCTGACGATCACGATATGTTCTCGACATAGAGTGATTTGACGACTCATATTCTCCTTGATATTAACGACTACATTGATTTGTGTCTTAACACCCGATTGGTCCATGATATCTATTTAAAGATCATGGGGAGTGATTTTTTGATGATCGATTATGAGAAAATCTCTTGTAAATCTCTTTGTAATATTTTATTTTGCATTAATAAATTGCTCTAAGTGGCCACGTTGGCTAGGGCCGTGGATGTTTCCCCACTGGGATTTTACCACGTAAAAACGTCGGTGTGTTGATATTTGATTGGGTTGTGTGAGTAATTATTGAAGGTGTTCATCCTCTATTGGAATACCTGTGTTTTCGAACATGGTATCAAAGGAGAAAAATCTAAAAATAAGAAGACCAATAGGCATTGTAACTTTTGTGGGAAAGATGGTCATGTGGAGTCCAAATGTTTTAAGAAGATGGAAGTTTTCGAAGAAACGATGAAGAAGCACAACATCAACATCGATTCTTATTCTTCTAACTCTTCTTCTCATGGACATGCACTTTCTGCTTCTGGTTTCTCCTTCAATGCAACTTCTACTTCTTCTTCTGATGAGTGGATTATTGATTCTAGAACATCTTATCATATGGCTTATTGTAACACCAAGAAAATAATTGTTGGTGATGATAGATCTCTTAGTGTTGTAGGGCCTGGAATAGTTCAGGTAGATAATGGTCATTTCAATGATGTATTATGTGTTTCAACTCTTTCCTACAACCTTCTATTAGTGTATCAAATCACTCATTCAGGTGAAGGTAAAACTATAGAGTTTTCACCTCATCAAGTTGTAATCAAGGATCTAAAAGATCCTAATCATCTTATTGCAATTGGAATTTTTGATGATATTACAAGGTTGTAAAGGTTTCACAACTTTGGCTCATCATCGTTTCCATCAGTTTTTGTTTCTCATAGCGATGGCTTGGGAAAGTTTTGGCATGAGCGGTTTGATTATCTAAACTATCGCTCATTGCAACAACTATGTAATCAAAATATGGTTATTTGTTTTCCTCTTTTTTCTTGTAGAGATGGTGTTTGTTCCAATTGTGTTCTTGAGAAACATCATTAGGGAAATTTTGACAAACATGCCTCTTGGCACGCCTCGACCCCTTTGTAGCTTGTTCATGGTGACTTGTGTGGTCCATTTTATTCTCCTTCTGTTGTTGGGTGCAAGTATTTATTTACTTTCATTGATAAATTCTCTATAAACACTTGGGTTTAATTTTTAAAACTTAAGAGTGAAGTGTTTGAAAGGTTTTTGGCCTACAAGGCCCTTGTAGAAAAACAATCTGGACATCAACTTCAAAGGTTAAGAACAAATAATGGAGGTAAATATGTGAACACCAATTTTAGAAGTTACTGCACTGCATAGGGAATCCAAATGCAACACATTGTTCCATATACATCACAACAAAATGGTGTTGTTGAGAGAAATAATCACACATTAAAAGAAATGGCTAATTGTATGATCCAGTCTAAGGGATTAATTCTTAATTATTGGGTGGAATCCATTAACTGTGCAAATTACATAGTAAATCACACTCCCACAAAGGATCTAAAAGTATAACACTAGAAGAAGCATGGAATAAAATTAAGCCAGAAGTAAGCCACTTGCATGTATTTGGTAGTGTATCATGAGCTCACATTCCTGATGAGAAAAGGAAAGCTTTACAGCCTAAAAGTGAGAAGTGTATTTTTGTTGGTTATTCTGAAGATTTCAAAGGTTACAAACTTCTTCAAACTCATTCTAATGATAGTATTAGAAGAAGAGATGTTAACTTTGATGAAAATATATTTTCCTGTGATCCTAATTTGGTGTTTGTGCCTTCTTTGGCATGCAATCGATCTTTAGTGTTTGTGCCATATTATGTTCCTATTATGTTTTATTCTTCTTTAGATGATGATAGTGAGGATGAAAATTCACTTCCGCCTGCTCACCTTCCTCCAAATGAGTCCATTGAACATGGACTTGCACCAACACAACCGCTTTCCCAATGGGTCCGTTCAACTCCAAAATAAGTTGGTGATCTTGTCAGTGATCCTTCAAATAATCGTTGAACACATTCATAGTTCTAGTGAGTCTCTTCTCTTTTGGATCAAGTTTCAAAGACTCATGATCCAGAGACATTTTTAGAAGATTCAAGTCATCTAGATTAGGATACAACATTGAATGAAGAGTATCTTTCTTTAAAGGAAAATGATACTTGGGATCTTGTACCTCTTCCGAAAGGAAGAAAACTTGTCAGATGTAAATGGGAGTATAGAAGTAAGTATGCATCATATGGAAGTGTTGAAAGACACAGGGCCTAGACCAACCTACCAGCTATGTCCAGAATGAATACATCCTTTTTT
Source organism: Picea engelmannii (assembly GCA_009831015.1). NCBI lineage: Eukaryota > Viridiplantae > Streptophyta > Pinopsida > Pinales > Pinaceae > Picea > Picea engelmannii. Next base: position 58,997 of record ML784764.1, on the reverse strand, counting down.
TTCGCCTTAAGAAATCTCCTAATGGTATTAAGCAAGCTCCTTGAGCTTGGTATGCCAAAATGGACAACATTCTTCTTGATACCGACTTTTCTAGATGTCATTCTGACACTAATGTCTATACCAAGAAAGTAGGAATTTGTGTCATAATCCTTTTTATTTATGTTGATAATCTTATCCTCACTGGTAGTGACCCTAAACTTTTAAAACATCTGAGCCTTAAGAAGAAATTGGAAATGACGGACTTAGGCTATTTGCACTATTTCCTTGGCCTCCAAGTTTTGCAAACAAAGGAAGGAATTTTTCTTTCCAAATATAAGTATGTTTGTGACCTTCTTCATCTCTTTCAATGGAAGATTCTAAGCCAACCCCTTATCCCTTCCATTATAGAGTCAAACTTGCTTACACCTATACTTCTCTCGAAGTTGATGCCACCTTGTATCGTCAATTAGTTGGTAACCTCTTATATTTGACTCATACCCATCCTAATATTTCCTTTGTTGTTGGTCTTGTTGCATGGTATATAAAACACCCCATAAAATCCATTGGAAAGAAACTGAAAGGATCCTTTCATATGTCCAAGGTGCACTTCAGTTCATGATATGCCACAACTCAAGGGGAGTTCCTTATTGGTTGGTTTCATTGATTTAGATTGGGCCAACAACCCTGATGATCGAAAATCTATTGTAGGTTATTTTTTCAGCCTTGGATTCAGACCTGTCACTTAGACCTGTAAGAAAAAACATGTTATTTCTCTTTCTTTAGTAGAAGCAGAGTATTCAACAATAGTTAATGCAATGAAAAAATTATTTTGGCTTCAACAGATCCTTTCAGAGTTTGGATTCCAGCAAAAAAATCCAAAAACCCTCTAGTGTGACAATCAGAGTGCCATCAATCTCACCAAAGACCCAATTCAACATCAACACAACAAAAACATTGAGATACACGCACAATTCATCTGAAAGCTCATTCATGATCGAGTTATTGAAGTGATATTTTTCCCTATAGAAGATCAAGTTGTTTCCATATTCACAAAGTCCCTTACAAAAGAAAAAATTTCAAAACTTCGACCTATGTTAGGAGTTCAATAGGTTGTCATTAATGGAGGATAGGCTCTAATTCCTCCTTCCTTCTCCTATTGTGTCTCCTTTGTAAATCCTTCAATTATATCCCAATTTGTTCTTAAGGGGGGATGTTAGAATATTTAGACACTTAGGAGTTAGTTAAGATCAACTTGGTCTAATGTGTCGTTAGGTTAAAGTGTGTTTCTTTGGTATGCATTAGTATGCATTTGTAGTTAGGTAATCCAACGGTTATGATATGTTCCCAACATAGAGTGATTCGACGACTCATATTATCCCAGATCTGAACACCTACATTGATCCATGACTTAACACCCAATTGGTCCATGATCTCTATTTAAAGAGCATGGAGGGTCATTTAACGATGATCGATTATGATAAAATATCTTGTAAATATCTTTGTAATACTTTATTTTTCATTAATAAATTACTCCAAGTGGCCACGTTGGTTGGGGTCGTGGATGTTTCTCCACAGGGGTTTTACCACGTAAAAACATCGATGTGTTGATGTTTGACCTGGTTGTGTGAGTGGTTACTAAAGATGTTTGTCATGTGTTGGAATACCTATGTTGTCAAACACATATTGCATTCTTCATGGATTAATTTCTCAAGAACGAAGTAGAATTTGTATGGAGTGAAGACTATAAGGAGTTAGTTGAGCTACTAAAAGGAAAATCGGTCAAAGCCCCAATATCGATATTTCCCTACCGGTCAAAGAAATTCCATGTACATGGAAATGTATATAATTTCACAGTTAGAGTTCTCCTTTCTCAACCTAGAGATGAGTCAATTGATCACCCCAATGCATATGCTAGTCAAACATTGAATAAGGAAAAAAAAAAACTATTTGACTACAAAGGGAGAAGGGGTTGGAATGATTTTTTCCCTACATAAATTTAGACATTACTTGTTGGAAAATCCTTTTTTATTTTATACTGACCATCAAGCATTGAAATACTTGGTTAACAATCCATTTCACCAAGGAATGGCCTACATATGGCTTCTATTGTTCCAAGAATTTGAATTTGAGGTGATTTTTCAACCAGATAAGAATAATGTAGGGCCAAATCATATATTAGGAGTAGAAATGGGGGAAGAAGCAATATGAATTGATGATCACCTTCCCAACACTCACTTGTTCATATTTGAAGCTACACCAAAAGAACTGGCATAAATTGTCCAATTTCTATTAGAAGGAAAGGCACCAAAAAGTCTACCAAAGAAGAAGAAGAAGGTACTTTCCATGAAAGTTTCTCCCTATACACTCATAAGAGGATATATGACATATTTACAAGTTAGGAATATGTGATGTACTATGGATATGTGTCTCAAAACATGAAATGGATAACATAATTGAAGAGACACGTGTTGGTCATGTAGGAGGCCATTTCCATGCAAATACCACAACTAGAAAAATATTGCAAGCTAGATTATGGTGGCCTAAACTACATAGGGATTATAGAGAAAAGGTAAACAGGTGTGAAAAGTGCCAAAAGATGGGTCGACCACTATGGAAGGATGACATGCATTTACATTTGAGCAATCCAAGCCTCCCATTTGAAATATGGATTATCGACTTTGTAGGACCTTTCCCAAAAAGAGGGAAAAGGAAAGGAACTAGGTATATTATAAAAAAATCCGAATACGTCACTAAATGGGCAAAGACAGAGCTAGTCTAGACTTGTACAAAATATGTTGCAACCAAGTTTATCTATGAGAATATCATCACAATATTTGGATGTTCGTTGACAATAATAAGCAACCAAGGAACCCATTTTTTAAGTGGTACCATAAATATATTAATGGAAGAATTTATGATTGACCACAAGAAAACCCCACCCTATCATCCTGAGGCAAATGGAGAAGTTCAGTTTTTCAACAAAACCCTACACAAAGGACTCACAAAAATATGTGGAGTCAATAGAGATGAGTGGGATGAAAAGGTACCTATTTTCCTATGGGCATACAAAACTACATATAATAGGTCGACTAGCCAAACGCCCTTCAATTTGGTCTATGGACAAGAAGTTGCAGTCCCTCTGCACTTTAGAGATAATACAGAGAGAGTATCTCCCATACTATAGTATGACTCAACCAAAGCCAAGGAAAATTAACTGCATTAGTTAAATAAGCTCGAGGAAAAGTGGAATACTACACTCCACCATGAGGACATTCAAAAATAATGATAGAAACACAGAGAAAAAAAAATGACATTGGAGACTTGGTACTCTCTATGATAGAAAAATCAAAGGAAAACCAAGGAAATTGGAAACAACGTGGCTAGGACCATACGTAATCAAAGATATAAGGTCGATTGGAGGTACAATTAAGAACACTCCAAGTGAAGCTCCTCAACAAAGTAGTCAATGGTGCCCACCTAAAGCAGTACTATTTATAAGAATGAAAAAAAATCCCAATGGTAAAAACCCTTAGGGGCGCCACTAGGTGAGAATCTATCTGAAAAACAGTTAGATAGAAAGAAATTTCTTCATATATATAACCCGGGGTGCACTCATATAGGACCTATAATCATGTCTCTTTGTAGTAGGATGGTTTTATCCCTCCATTTTCCATTGACCTTGGCCCATTTCAAGAGATCCATTTTGTCTCCTCAATTGTTCTAAACGCACAAGAGATTATGGTTACTGTTGTTGGAGTTGTGAAAGTGCAGAATTTTATTTTCTAAGTATCGTGATGTAAATTTGCATATATGTATATCAGCATAGTGTGCACCGAGAGCAGCGCACAATTGTAGGGGAGGGATAATGTAACATTCCCACTATAATCCCAACTTTAATTAATGTTTAATGTAGATATAATATGTGGTTACGACCAAGCGATGTAATATGTAAATTATATTTTTGAATTTTAATAATAAAATGTGATGTCAGTTGCTAAGGGGACATGGATGGAGATGGGGGCTGAATTAATCCATAAGAGAGGGGAGGGTCTAGGAAAATGTCTAAGAGGGTTCCAAGGGGGAATTACCCATGTATATTAATTCAACTCATTTCCCTAAATTTGTTATTGTTATATGAACCTTCTAATTTCTTATTGAGTGTTCCCAAAGCCAATAATTGAATGCATGTAAGAGGGTGGGTGTGAGAAGTCACATCCCATAGTTATTGGGAGCATGAGGATTGAGTACAATCAACTTGGGGAATTGTGTGAGTCAAGCAAGTAAGCTAAGGAGAGAATTTTGTATGGGTTGTTACAACAAGTTTTACACATTCAGTTTTGGTGCATGAGCAACAAGGGAGAGAAAGAAAGAGAGATTAGAGCTGGAACATCCATGGAGGGAAAATTCTAGAGCATGATGGAGTGAATTTGGAGAAAAATACTGAAGAACCAGGTTTTCAGGCCTGAAGAGTGAATTATCAGTGAGTTGCACTGTAAAATCAAGTGATGTTGTTGTTTCTTGGTCATTTTCTTGTTAATGAGATCCCTTGAGTTTCGCAGATGAGAGATTCCTAATTACTTGTGCCAGAAATACCATGATAAATGAATGGGACACCCAAGGGACTAATATCAATGAAGGGGTACATTCCTTGGGTTGGGCGGGTCGAGAGGAAGAGAGTTAGTGTAAAATCGGGATAGATGTAGGAGAATACCAGTGGGTTGTGAGCTTTATGCGTTGTGAGTGGACAATGAGAGACCACCCTCTTTTGTGGATTACTAGCCCCAACTCGGGGGTGACTTGTTGTTGAGATTTGGAACAACGGATCTATGGTTGGGTGGAACATTCATCCCAAGTATCTAGTTGCACAATTGTTTATAAAAGATAAGTGGTTTATCTTGTTGTTATTTGTATTATGAGTTTATTTTTAATTGCATTAACTATGTGTATCAAACCGATTTATATGTTGCTGAAATTGAGTTTAATAGTTGCATTTCATGTTGTTTTAGCATGTTGTAGATGCATCTAAATAATGGTAACATTCAACAGTTAAATTTGTATGTAATTCGTAGTTGTAAGTTACAGGAAATTATTTAGTTAGCAGAAATTTTTCGTTTTTATGAGTATTTTGCAACGTAATGTTCCTCAGTCGGGTTGGGGGATGTTACAAAAAAAGAGATGTCGGGGATGAATATTGATTGAGAGATTCATGGAAATATTTAAGGAGATATTGTGGAGATAGTTGTGTATATGGTTGAACTAAACATCTAATTATGACATAGTGTTATGGTCACCTATTATTATATAAAAAACCATTATAAATATAAACGTGAATGGTTTGATTAATATAATTTTCCCCTTCGGGGGTTTATTGAGTATAAACTCCATGTTTCCCTTGCTTCATAGTTGATTGTGTATATTAATTTGTGTTGATTATTAAAACCAACAATGATTACCTCCTCTTATAACCATCCAACATAGCACTGATTTGGTTCTAGGGTATTCACAACATTTTACTCCATGCCTCTTGTGAGAACAAAAATAAAGTACTAGTTACCAAAACTTCTCAAAGGATATCATGAGCCAAAGAAACCTTAACGAACTAAAAAAATCTAAGTATTGTAGATTTTAACCTTGTACAATATCCACTGTAAACAGATATTCAGTAAAAGAACAGAAAAGGTACAATGACAAATACAAACATTACACAGAGATTTTTCCCCTGGAAACCCAAACCGGGAAAACCAACATATTTTATATTCATTCATATGTAATACAATGTTTACAATACAATATATATATAGGATCCAGTGGCATCCAAAAACTTAACCTAATGACCTGGATTATTCCACAACCCTAATTCCTTAACCGGAAATAGAAAACCATCAGCAAAAACCATGTGCCAAAAAACCATCTAAATATGTGACACATTTCCCGAGGCATGTGACACGTTTCTCGAGGCAGAAAAAAATTTATCGGGGGTGTTTCCCCCGAACCCCTGCACCCCCCAAGGGGGGGGCCTAGCGAAAAATAATATAACACATACCCAACATTCTCCCACTTGATGTTTTCTTTGCATACAAGGGGTTACAGGGTTACATAGTCAACAATCTAGGGAAACAATGCCCATGGATCCTCTACACCAAGAGAATTTCTCAGTGATCACAGATTTTGTTAATGAATCTGCATCATTCTTCAAAGTGTCCACCTTCATCAGCAATACTTTCTTTTCTTCAACCATGTCTCTCATAAAGTGATATTGAATATCAATATGTTTTGTCTTTGAATGATGAGTTTGGTTCTTCGCCAAAAAAATTGCACTTTGACTGTCACAATCTATCCTTACAGCTTGTTGTACCAACACAATACCTGAACACAACATTTTTAACCATATTGCTTCCTTAATTGCATGAGTGGCTGCCATGTATTTAGCTTATGTAGTTGAAAGTGCCACTACAGCTATCTTTTTCTCATCCAACTTATTGCTCCTCCAAACAGGTTAAACACATACCCACTTGTAGATCTCCTATGATCCAGATCTCCAGCGCAGTCTGCATCCACAAATCCATGTATATCCACCACTCTGTCCAATCCCAGTCTTCCTTCGTAGCACAATCCATAGCTAGCAGTGCCACACAAATACCTGAAAACCCTTTTTACTGTTGTCCAATGCTCCTTCCCTAGTTTTGACATATACCTGCTTAAAACTCCCATTGTTTGTGCAATGTCTGATCTAGTACAGACCATTGCATACATCAAACTGTCAATTGCACTCGCATATGGAACACGAGACATGTCCTCCTCCTCTTCATGTGTCTTGGGACACTGATCCGCAGATAACTTTACATCGACGGGAATAGGAACCTTGATCGGTTTACATTCCTGCATATTAAACCTCTGCAATATTGTCTCGACATATTTTCTCTGATTTAACTAGAGTTTCCTCCTTTTCCGCTCTCTTTTAATTTCCATGCCCAAAATGAAATTTGAAGCACTGAGATCCTTCATGTCAAATTTAGAGGACAACTGAGTTTTCACATCCTGGATTATCTCCTTGTTGTTTCCTATCAGCAACATGTCATCCACATACAATAATAAATAAATCAAATGATCACCAATTAATTTAAAATACACACAGTGATCCTCTTTGCTTCTTGTGAAGTCAAGTCCCAACATATAAGTATCAAACTTTTTATACCACATCCTTGGTGATTGTTTTAAACCATACAGGGGCTTTTTCAGCTTGCATACCAGCTTCTCCTTTCCCTTCACAGCATAACCTTATGGTTGCTTCATATAATAGACAAAGCAAAATTTGAATGGAAATAAGATGGAGTATACCTTTCCGGTAGCCTTATTTCTCGAACCAATCTCCTCAATACTGGAGTATGAGGATCTTCTTCTTCTGGTTCTTGTTCTTCTGTAAAGTCTGACTCATCATCTTTGAAATCAAACTCTATTTTCTTTGGTTCTTCCTTACTTGGTAGGACTTCCTTTTTAACAACATCCTTCATTTCTCTAAATACCACATCTCGATTATCCACTACCTTCTTAGTTTATGGGTTCCAAATCTTATAACCTTTGAGACCATCTTTGTATCCAATAAAGATACACTTTTCGGCCTTCTTTGTTGGACAACTGAGAGGGGGGGGGTGAATCACTTGTCACTGTGCTTAAACAATTATGCTTCTTTTAAAATCTTTACAGGGCACTCAATGATGATCACAATAATGGGAAATAAGCAAAGGCACATTCAGCATCAGTCACATATATGAAAAAAACAGAGACAGATAATTCCTGAGGAAACCCATACAGGGTAAAAACCTCTTTTTCTTTATATGATAATTATTATCTACATTCTTTACATTATCATACATATGAGCATCAACTCATTGTGAGGCTACAACCTCTATTTTTGCAAGCTGCAACTTGTTGAGAGCACCAACTCTCTGTTTTCTCTAGCACCCACTAGAAGGAAGCACCAACCCCCTGGTTTCTCTAGCACCAACTAGAAGGAAGAACCAACTCCCTTGTTTCTCTAGCCCTAACTAGAAAGAAGCACCAACTCCTTGTGTTCAAGCACCCACTTGAACCTTTGAGGACACCAGTCCTCCCTAGCACCTCCCAACCACCTTGAATTATAAATTCTTTGTTAACTAAACTTATTACAGCGATATAAAATTATTCAATGGCTTACCAGCCCTATTGTTGTTCTGTTACACTACTCTTCCCTATCTGCATCAATGTCTTCTGCACACCTCTTTCACTTTTTCATTCTTCTGCCTTTTATGCTCTATGCGTCATATCCCTTCAATGCACCATTCCTCGACTGTGCATTTCTGCTCCTGCATTCTACCTCCTTGTACACACCTGAATTCTCCTACACAACGACAACCCCTATCTCTTCTTTGTTTCACATTCTTATAGTCTCTGTTGTCTTTGTGCATGCAATATTCGCAATGCCTCTTCATGCTCACTTCACGCCAAATTCCTCCACAACTTGAGTGCTCTGTCTGATCATCATCATGACTCTTCAGCTTCTCTGGTCGTTTTCCACTCGTTCAACATCACTGTATGTTATACTAAGATTTCTCAGCCTCTCTGGCAGTTTGAGACTCTTCGTCTTCTCTGTGACAGTCGATATCACCTTCTCTGTTCCAGTTATAGGCCTCAATGCTCATCCAGCTATCAATTTCCTCCACGAACATCTTCATCCCTCTTGAATATTCCCAGAGACTCTTCACCTCCTCTGTCAATCATATCAAAGTGTCTTCGAGTCCTCTGGCAGAAACCATCAATGGTTTCTGGAAGTTACACTGTGTCGTGCTACAGTAGCCCTCCGATATTGTTCAAATTCACCTGCACCGTTGGATTGATTCCATGGGATCTTGCATTCATTTTGGCATTTCGACATTCGACAATTCGGCATTCGTGTGACCATGTGTCTCGACATTCCCAGTCGTGATCCCCGAAAAGGAGCTTGGTTTCTCTAGCTCTTTCCTCCATCTCTCGCTGATGTGACCAAGGGCTGTGACCACAGCCTTATGCATAAGGCACTTTCACGATTTCACATTTCGTGAATCTGGAGATGAGGCATCTCGACTCTCCAAGTCGCAATCCTCGAAACCCCGAAATGGCATGGGATCAACGGTCCCGATCAACACATGATCTGACGGCTCAGATCATTTCGCGATTTCGCATTTCGCGATTTTGACATTCTTGATGTTCATTGTTCTTGTCACTTCAAAGTCCCAATCCACGAAACTCCGAAATGGAGTCGGATCAATGGTCGTGATTTCGCATATCACGATTTCAGGATTCCTATGGTTAATATTCTTTGAAATCTTCAACTCTCGATCCGCAAAACTCCAAGATGGACTGGGATCAACTGTCCAGATCAAACCTTGATCTGACGACTCAGATTAAGTCACGATTTCGCATATCGCAATTTCATGATTCCTGTGGTTAATATTCTTTGACATCTCCAACTCTCGATCTCTAAAACTCCAAAATGGAGTTTACTTCGGGGTTTCGCATTTCGCGAATTCAGCAGGTTAGGGAACCCCATTCCTTTGACTTTCCAGTCAGCGAAACGACGATCTTTCGCCACATGTTCTACTCGAAGATGGACGGTCCTCCTGCTTTCGGGATTTTGTAAGCCCGCTTCTCCTAGCACTTTAAAGAACGTGCAGGCTCTCCTCGATCCAATGGTGGTCGGACCCTGCGCTCGGATCTAACGCTCGAGATCTATCCTCCATATATGTGCGCTCCTCTTGTCTACATTGAGATCTGACAGCCATCGGGAATTCTAAATTGTTGATCCAATGATCACGGTTGTTTCTCTTCCCCGATTATCACTGCGTTGTTGATCATCATTGATGTACTTAATCCATCATCGTTGTTGTACTTGCCATCAATGACAAGCATGCGCTGCCTATAAAACATGCCAACAATCTCCCCCTTTGTCATTGATGGCAACTAATGCACCCGAATTCTTTTCTCCCCCTTTAACATCAATGTCAAAGAAAAGACATGTTCCCCCTGAGCTGTTGCAGTAATTTTAGGAGGCATTAGATATTCAAATAATACAAAACTCCCCCTAACAAGATGGACTCTTTTAGGTGTGAGAAGAAATGACACCCAGCTTCTGTCTGAGATATTCAAAAGGTGTCTTGGCTAGGGCTTTAGTAAAGATGTCTGCAATTTGTTCTGTAGTGGGAATGTAATGGACCTTAACAGTCTGATTGGTGACCTGCTCTTTCAGAAAATGATATTTTATGGGAATATGCTTGGTCTTGGAGTGGAATACAGGATTTTTAGGCACACTGATGGAACTAGTGTTATCACAATGAATTGGGATCGGTGCAGTGTATTTTACCTCTAAGTCTACAAGTGTTTGAATCATCCATAATACCTGAGTGCAATAGGTAGCAGTAGCAATGTACTCTGCCTCTGTGGTTGATAAAGAAATGGAACCTTGCTTTTTACTAAGCCAGGCTACTAAGGAGTCACCTAGGAAGAATTCTCCTCCACTAGTGTTTTTTCTCTCATCAACACAGTTTGCCCAATCTGCATCTGAATAAGCAGTCAACTAAAGATTTTGATTTCTGGGATACCACAGACCATAAGTCATTGTTTCTTTTAAATACTTGAATATCCTTTTGACATCTTGCAAATGACTTTGTTTGGGTGCAGCCTGATATCTTCCCACCATTCCTACAGCATGCATTATGTCTGGGCGAGATGTTGTGATGTACAGCAGGCTTCCTATCATTGATCAATATGAGATTTGATCAACATCAGGTGAATCATCATCCTTGCTTAATTTACATCCAGTTACCATAGGTGTACCCACAGGTTTATAATCTTCCATTTGAAACCTTTTCAGCATTTCTCTTAGATGTTTTTCTTGATAAATGAACGTCCCTTCGAGCCTCTGAGTGATTTGCAGACCAAGAAAAAATGG
>ML784764.1:13448-45517 GCA_009831015.1 Picea engelmannii | reverse complement strand
TTAATTGCTCATGTCTAAGTCTTAAGGAACAATTTACAGCTTTGTGACCAAAGTTAGAATAGTAGAAACAATAGCCATAGAAAAATTCTTTGTACCTGGAAAATGATTGTCTTCTTTGAGCAAATCGATTTCTTTCTTGTTGATGACGTCTTTCAGCAGAGAGAGCATTGTTTCTTCGTTCTACAGATTCAGTCCTGGCACCTTTTTCTTTACTCATCTTGGGCGGTTGATTGTCTTCCTTTGTTTCTGTAGGTTCGTTATTGTTATCGGTTGTACTTTTGACAAACTCGATGGGTTCTTCATTTTCAGGCTTCCCACTGCTTGATCCCTCTTCATAACCCAAACCAGTTTTCAGCTTTGGATTCCTTTGCTGATTTAGAATGGTGGCTAATCCTTATGAGGCTTTGATACTTGACAGATTTTGATTATACAAGGCTTGAAACTTTTCCATTTATTTCCTTGTTTTCACTACTTCTTGTTCTAATGATTCACATCTTGCCTTCTTTTCTGATAGCTGTTGTTTCAGAATCTCTTCGATTTTCTTTGCCTCTTCCAATTTTACTTTTAGTAGGACAAGGTCTTCATTAGGTTCTTTAATGTCTTTCTCGAACTGTATCAACAATTGTCTTTGCTTTCTGTTCTTGATTCTTAGCCTGTCAATCTCTTCCAATGCACTAATCAGTTCTCCTTCCATGTCAACCACAGCTTCTTCTTCATTAACATCACTCCCTGTGTTATTATTGTCATAGTCCTCTTTGTCCATAAGTATGAAGTCATTTAGTTTATCTTTAATAGATGAATCATTGTCTTCATCATATGAAGGATCATCATCATTGTTTGCACAAAGACTTTTCTTCTTAAAGTTATTCTCTTTAGAGAAATTTCTGTGTTTGTATTTCTCCTCATCATCACAAATCTGATCCTTTCCTTTGTGGGGAAATTTATTTGAAAAATGACCTATCCTACCACAGTTAAAGCATTTGAAAGGCAGTTTACCTTTGTATTTTCCTGATCCCTTCTTCAGTCTCTTCACAAATTTTGCTTCAATTTCATCGGGCTCAGAATCCTCATTCTTGTCTGCTTTAAATGATGCTTCTCTGGAGGTGGGTTTATCTTTAACTATTATCATTTCATTTGCAGTCAATGTTCCTAGAAGTTGGTCAAACTGCAAGGTTTTTAGATCATTAAGTTCTTCTATAGAAGAGACCTTCGGGTTGAACCTATCTGGGAGAGATCTCAAGATTTTCTGAACTAAAGAAGGTTCCCCAATTGTTTCACCAAGTGCCTTCATTGCATTTACCATTTCTTCTACTCTCAGAAAGTATTTTCCAATAGTTTCATCTTCCTTCATCTTCAGTTGTTCAAACTGTATTATGTAGGTTTGAAGCTTTGCATCCTTTACCTTCTCATTACCCTCATAACTGCCAATGAGTTTGTCCCACATTTCTTTGGCAGTTCCTAGGTGCATAACTTTTATGAATCCTGCTTCTGCAAGCCCACTCAAGATAGCATTCATAGCCTTAGCGTTGAAGCTAAATTCTAGTTTGTCATCCTTATTAGCTAGCACCACTGGATTTACATAACCAGTATCTACCACATCCCAGACATCTGCACCTAAAGCGATTATGTAGGTTCTCATTCTAACTTTCTAGAAGGCAAAGTTTGTTCCATTGAACAGAGGGGCCTTATTGGTTGAATTTCCTTCATGGCTTGACATGTTCAAGCTCTAGGATCTACCCTTAGATAAAAAGGGGTCAGCTCTGATACCAATTGTTGGACAACTGAGAGGGGGGGGAGGGGTGAATCAGTTGTCACCGTGCTTAAACAATTATGCTTCTTTTAAAATCTTTACAGGGCACTCAATGATGATCACAATAATGCGAAATAAGCAAAGGCACATTCAGCATCAGTCACATATATGAGAAAAACAGAGACAGATAATTCCCGAGGAAACCCATATAGGGTAAAAACCTCTTTTTCTTTATATGATAAGTATTATCTACATTCTTTACATTATCATACATATGAGCATCAACTCATTGTGAGGCTACAACCTCTGTTTTTGCAAGATGCAACTTGCTGAGAACACCAACTCTCTGTTTTCTCTAGCACCCACTAGAAGGAAGCACCAACCCCCTGGTTTCTCTAGCACCAACTAGAAGGAAGCACCAACTCCCTAGTTTCTCTAGCCCCAACTAGAAGGAAGCACCAACTCCCTGTGTTCAAGCACCCACTTGAACCTTTGAGGACACCAGTCCTCTCTAGCACCTCCCAACCACCCTGAATTATAAATTCTTTGTTACTAAAACTTATTACAGTGATATAAAATTATTCAATGGCTTACCAGCCCTGTTGTTGTTCTGTTACACTGCTCTGCCCTATCTGCATCAGTGTCTTCTGCACACCTCTAGCACTTTTTCGTTCTTCTTCCTTTTATGCTCTATGCGCCATATCCCTTCAATGCACCATTCCTCGACTGTGCATTTCTTCTCCTGCGTTTTGCCTCCTTGTACACACCTGAATTCTCCTACACAATGACAACCCCTATATCTTCTTTGTTTCACATTCTTATAGTCTCTGTTGTCTTTGTGCATGCAATATTCACAATGCCTCTGCATGCTCACTCCGCGCCAAATTCCTTCACAACTTGAGTGCTTTGTTTGATCATCATCGTGACTCTTCAGCTTCTTTGGTCGTTTTCCACTCGTTCAGCATCATTGTATGTTATACTGAGATTCCTCACCCTCTCTGGCAGTTTGAGACTCTTCGTCTTCTCTGTGACAGTCGAGCTCACCTTCTCTGTTCCAGTTACAGGCCTCAATGCTCATCCAGCTGTCAATTCCTCCACGAACATCTTCATCCCTCTTGAAGATTCCCAGAGACTCTTCACCTCCTCTATCAATCATCCCGAAGTGTCTTCGAGTCCTATGGCAGAAACCATCAGTGGTTTCTGGTAGTTACACTGTGTCGTGCTACAGTAGCCCTCCGATCTTGTTCAAATTCACCTGCATCGTTGGATTGATTCCATGGGATCTTGCATTCATTTTGGCATTTCGGCATTCGTGTGACCATGTGTCTCGACATTCCCAGTCGCGATCCCTGAAAAGGAGCTTGGTTGCTCTAGCTCTTTCCTCCATCTCTCGCTGATGTGACCAAGGGTTGTGACCACAGCCTTATGCATAAGGCGCTTTCGCGATTTCACATTTCATGAATCTGGAGATGAGGCATCTCGACTCTCCAAGTCGCGATCCCCGAAACCACGAAATGGCGTGGGATCAACGGTCCCGATCAACACTTGATCTGACGGCTCAGATCATTTCGCGATTTTGCATTTCGCGATTTTGACATTCTTGATGTTCAGTGTTCTTGTCACTTCAAAGTCCCGATCTGCGAAACTCCGAAATGGAGTCGGATCAACGGTCCATATCACACCTTGATATGATGGCTTAGATTAAGTCACAATTTCGCATATCGCGATTTCAGGATTCCTGTGGTTAATATTATTTGACATCTCCAACTCTCGATCTGCGAAATTCCAAAATGGACTGGGATCAACGGTCCAGATCAAACCTTGATCTGACGACTCAGATTAAGTTACGATTTCGCATATCGCAATTTTGGGATTCCTGTGGTTAATATTCTTTGACATCTCCAACTCTCGATCTCTGAAACTCCGAAATGGATTTTACTACGGGGTTTTTCATTTCATGAATTCAGCAGGTTAGGGAACCCTATTCCTTTGACTTTCAAGTCAGCGAAACGACGATATTTTGCCACGTGTCCTACTCGAAGATGGACGGTCCTCCTTCTTTCGAGATTTTGTAAGCCCACTTATCCTAGCACTTTAAAGAACGTGCAGGTTCTCCTTGATCCAACGGTGGTCGGATCCTGTGCTCGAATCTAATGCCCGAGATCTATCCTCCATGTCTGCGCGCTCCTCTTGTTTACATTGAGATCTGACAACCATCGGGAATTCCGAATTGTTGATCCAATCATCACGGTTGTTTCTCTTCCCCGATTATCACTGCGTTGTTGATCATCGTTGTTGTACTTAAGCCATCATCATTGTTGTACTTGCCATCAATGACAAGCATACACTGCCTGTAAAACATGCCAACATTCTTATCTAGCTTACCCCTATTTTCCTTTGGAACATGAACATATGCGTCATAGTCAAATACCTTGAGATGTGTGAGAGAAGGTTCCTTAACATTCCATACCTCTTGTGGAGTCTTGTCATCCAATGTTGATGATGGTGATTTGTTGACCAGGTAACATGCAGTACCCATTGCCTCTGCCCAGAACTCTTGCCCTAGCCTGGCACCACTAAGCATGCACCTTGCTTTTTCCATCATCGTCATGTTCATCCTTTCTGCAACTCCATTCTACTGAGGTGTATATGGAGTAGTCTTCTTCCTTGATATACTACACTTCTTACAGAATTCTTCAAATTCATTCCTGCATAACTCTCTGCCATTATCTGTCCTTAGCACCTTAATTCTTTTCTTTGTTTGATTCTCAACAAGAGCCTTAAACTTTTTAAACCTATCAAAGACTTCGGATTTATTCCTAAGTAAATATGTCCAAGTATTCCTCGAGAAGTCATCTATAAATGAGACATAGTACACAGATTTTCCCAATGATAGGACTGACACAAGTCAAAAAACATCATTGTGAACTAGTTTTAAGATTCCTTCTGCCCTCTTTGCACCAGAGGGGAATCTTACCCAATTCTTCTTCCCATATAGACAATGTTCACAGAAATCAAAATCCAGAGAACACTTAGACATACCTTCAACCATACCTTTACAGTGTAGTAGTCGAAGACCCTTCTCTCCGATATGCCCTAGTCTTTGATGCCACGGCATAACCTTTTCTCCAGAGACTGTAGGAGTTCTTTCTTCTTCAACTCCAATATCAGGAACAATGGAACTATTACACCCATCACTAATAGTGCTTCCTTATATCTTATATGGAGTTCCAAACCGAACTCCTTTTAGCAACACCATTGTTCCTCAAACCATCCTGTAGGTTTCCTTTTCAAATATTGTTTTTACCCATGCATCGTCCATTTTTCTTACAGAAATCAAATTTCTGGCCAAACCTGGGATTTGCATAACACCAAGAAGTGTTCTAATCCTTCCATCTATGATCCTCAACTCGACTTTTCCTCGCCCTATGATTATGGTCATCGAATCATCACCTAAGAAAACATTACCTCCATCATAACTTTCATATTCACAGAACCACTCCCTGTGGGGAGTCATACGAAAGGATTCCCCAGAGTCAACCAACAATGCCCCATGATATGCATGTGTGCTTGAAGAAGCCAAGTACACATCCCCTCCTTCTTCCTTGGAGGTATTTTCTTCTCTAGAATGAGATTCTTTAGATCCCTTCTTTTTCTCAACCTTGGATCTACACTGCTTCTTGTAGTGCCATTATTTTCCACATCTCCAACATACCCTTACAAACTTTCCAGGAGATTTAGATCTACCCTTAGACTTAGATCTCCCACTTGAGAAATTAGATCTATTCCTTTCCTATGAATGTCCTCTTGCAAATAATGTGTTTGTGCTCTGTCCTTCCATATTCTTTTGTCTCATCTCCTCCGACAATAAGGATGAGACCACTTCTTCAAACTTGAAGGCATTTGTATTACTACCTATGGCCACAACCAGACTATCCCAGGAGTCTGGTAAAGAACACAATAAACTAATACATTTATCTTCATCTGAAATTTTAATCTCAACAGATATTAACTGACTTACCACTGTATTGAAGGCATTCAAACGCCCTTCCACTGAGTCTCCATCTCTCATCCTCAGGTTATACAGCTTCTTTCTCGGGAATAGTTTATTTACTAGGGACTTCTACTGATACAACTTCCCCAACTTTTCCCATAAATCCTTGGTTGTGGCTTCCTCTTACACATTCAGTAATATTGAATCAGAGAGACACAATCGGATTGTACATTTTGCCTTCCAATCCAACTTTTTCCAGTCATCTACTGAAGTTCTTGTAGGTGCAATACCTGGATCTACTGCGATCCATTGATCTCTGTCCACCAAAAGATATTCCATATTGAGATTCCACAGCTCAAAACTTTTCCCATTAAACTTCTTGATCTCCATCTTCGAATTGTTTTCCATTTCTTTTCACCTGAAAAATCAATACCACAGATCTCCCACTGTAACAAGGCTTATCACAGTCTCGAGCCAAACCCTTGACCACAAAGGCGTCCCCTTGAAGCCAACAAATCTCTGATACCAAATGTAGACTTTAACCTTGTACAATATCTACTGCAAACATATATTCAGTAAAAGAACAGAAAAGGTACAATGACAAATACAAACATTACATAGAGATTTTTCCCCTGGAAACCCAAACTGGGAAAACCAGCATATTCTATATTCATTCATATGTAATAAATTGTTTACAATACAATATACATATAGGAGCCAACGACATCCAAAAACCCTAACCCAATGACCTGGATTATTCCACAACCCTAATTCTTTAACCAAAAATAGAAAACCATCGACAAAAACCATGTGTCGAAAAACCACCTAAATATGTGACATGTTTCTCGAGGTGCGATGCCCCCGAACCCCCGCGTGGGGGGCATTCTCCCCCCTGCACCCCCCTCGGACCCCCCTGCATGCCTAGCGCATACGCTCAGACACTACTACTCGTGCAAATAATATAACACATACCCAACAAGTACATCATATGTGTTCATGTAGTTCCTCTTGTTCATGTTCCTTTTACATTAGTGTTTCTCCTCCCTAACTTTCAACACACTTCAACTAATTTTGTTCTTCAACGAGGATATCCAATAGTGTTTGTCCATAGACACTAAATACTCAACCTTGAAGTGAACCTTTCATATCTCTTTAAGAAAAGACAATAACAAACACATTATGTAGATAAAGCATTAGCATTGTCCATTCATTATCATTGCATGAAGTAATAGAGAAACATTAAATTAACAAAATAATAATAGCAACTAGAAACTAAGCATATCCATTATTTTTATTATTATTAACATGTCCAATCCATAAGATCAACAATAGGAAAAGTAAACAATCTCATCAAATGACACACCAATTTGAAGTGTAAATCTCAATATCAGGTTGAAACCCCACTTTTAAAATGTATTCCTTGTCTAATCAATACAGTGCAATGCAAACATTTCCATCCAGTGACTACTGATATGATATCCTTTTCCTTTGTTGTAGCTAGTGCACATTGCATAACTTTAAAAAATCTCACCGGAATGTCCTTCACATGTCCTTAAATACAACTTGGAAGAAATCTTCGCAACTAACTACTCTTAGCCTTAGACCATTAGTGTGTAGGATATTACAATAATTGCTTGTAAGACTTGGTCAAAATTGGTCACTAGTAAAAAAGGTTGTGCAACATATCTAGATATGTACAAGTATTATATTTCGAAAATTAGTTGTATTCATTGAAGATGGGTGATAGTGAAAGTGTCATAGAGTATATGAATCACATTCAAGATGTGCATGACCAACTTGTTATAGTGTGTAACAATGTATATATGGAAGATCTTGTTGCGCTGACTACCAATAGGTTAATAAAATGTTTCAACCTTTTGTGACAAGTTTGGATGTCATTGATAATGCATATAGGATGATCTTAAAGAAACTTGAGGTGTGTTGTTATGGGAAGAACAACACAAGTATATTTGACTATTACAACCCTACTCAAGTGCTCACTACAAAATTGACCAGGAAGAAAGGACTAGGGATGTTTTGATGAAATCACACAATGATCACATATGAATTCAAGGAAGTTAGTTTTTATTATTATAATAAGAATGGAAATTATAGGAGTGCTTGTTTCATGTGCAAGCATGACTAGCCATAAGGTAAGAAGAACTCAAAAATCTATCAAGAGAAAAATGATCTTGAGAAATGCAATGAGAAAGGCACATTGTTGTGATCCAGGTGGATATTGGTAGCCACCCACCTATTCCAAATGGCTCCTCTTTTCATTTTTTAGTGCAACACGTTCTTCTGTATTTCTTTTTAATTGTGGGTTCTACACTTCTGTGGTTATCTGAATCCCTACACATCTTCCAAGTGGATAATGGTGGCCTCCCACCTAATCCAATTAGCGTATTTTGTATGTTTTCATGTCAACACATCTTGTTGTACTTCCAGGGTCGTTTTGGGGTACTAAACAATGTCAAACTATAGACAGAGTCAGAGTTTGACAGTGTAATTCATATTTCTCAAAAAGACCTTTCCAACGGGCTATCACACGACTAAAACAGAGATCATATGCAAAATTTACGACCCCGGGAAGTTAATGTACTAACTTATCCAAACGAGGCCCACATGAATTTTGGAATTTCATCTCCTAGGGTTAGGTTTTTGGATGTCTAGGGTTTTGGAATTCATGTTTATCATAAAAATGCCTTCAAAGCCTCATTGTAATCAAATTCTTGTGAATGATCATAGGCGTCACATCTCTTCTCATAGATCAAGCTGCCACCATTCTAGCGAGTCTTGAACTTTGTATTTTTACAATCTCTTTACAATTCTTTCATTAATAGAAATCAAGTATTGTTGTATTTCTCTGTTTCTGGAAATTTTCATGAGTATTTCATTGTAATGTCTTTGTTTTCATTTTGTTCCAAAAATAATCTAGATCAATGGTATCAGAGCAGGCTGCTCTTGATCGTTTTTCGGTGCATGTCCCAGACGAGGTCTAAGTATAGCTAGTTGGGTCTCGAGTTTGTCTCTCTTGAGGACAATCACTCTCGCACGCCCAAGAAACCCTCGATGGCAGCAAAAAAAAAATGGTGAAGCAAAAGATTCTATTAACTTGTTTCTTAAGAAATCTCTCGCATGACAGAGGGACGAAATGATGGAGAATTTTTCACACATCCTCAACGCCTATCGATAGAAACAGACACATCTTCATCAAGTCACCATCTTGGAGGAACCTCTCCCTTTAAGGAACAAGTTAATTTTGATATTCCCATATTTGAAGGTCAGATAGATGCGGATGCCCTAGAAAAATGGTTAAATCTATTAGAAGGTTATTTCTTTGTTCAAAAATTTTCCGACAGGGAAACGATCACCTTCGCGCTCCTCAAGGCTCTCCCCCATGTCAAACATTGGTGGGAAACTTACTAGGAGAAAAGTT
The DNA here is from genome assembly GCA_009831015.1 of Picea engelmannii. Classification (NCBI taxonomy): domain Eukaryota; kingdom Viridiplantae; phylum Streptophyta; class Pinopsida; order Pinales; family Pinaceae; genus Picea; species Picea engelmannii. The sequence goes on along the minus strand of ML784764.1, from coordinate 36,334 downwards.
CCAAAAAGGAATCTGGAATATATGGGGTCGATCCCACTTGGGATTTTTTTGTGGATGCGGTCAAAGAACAGTACTATCATGTTGATAACTATGAAGACCAGTACATGATATGGACCACAATGCGGCAAGAGAAGAGACAAACAGTGTCGGAGTTCACAAATACTTTCCATACCTTGTGCACCAAGATGGGTATCAAAGACTCTGAGTGACATATGGTTCTGAAATATTGTGGATCTCTTCATAGGTACATACAAACCGAAATGGATTTCCTAAACATATCATCATTGGGAGTTGCCTATCGATATGTTGTCAAAATTGAGGAGAAATTTAGGCACCTGAACAAATGGGAATTCGGGTGTCCAAGTCTGCAACAACCAAAGCATGGTAAAGACGACCCTAACCAACAACCTCTAGAAACCAGTCCGAGACACTAGACAAAAAGGTTAAAGTAAAGACGAATGATGACACTGGGAAGTGGTGTGACTTCCACAAAAGCTCCTGGCACAACACTAATGAATGTCGCTCGAAACAGTCATTGGTGGCCAAGGTCAAAGACACGGAGCTGAACCTTGATTCGGAATCTGATCCGTAAAATATTGAAAAAAAACAGATCTTCGACGCGGACCCCACTGCTACTGTCGTGACCACAACAATTCAGCTAGAAGAACTAGTAGATCCTGAAGAGGGGGAGCGCCTCTTCCATTCACAGATGTGGGTGAAGGGGACCCCATTGCATTTCATTGTTGATAACGGCATCTAGAAGAACCTCATCTCAGCTAAGTTCACCAAACAATTGGGGTTGTCGACAACACCACAGCCACAACCATACATAGGGATGATTTTAACCATGGAAATTTATTTTAAAATGTAGAAACCTTAGCGAATCTTACTAATCCTTCATATTCCAACTATAAATGTTTGACGATATTTTTATAAAAATATTCAAATTTCTAAGGATTTTATATAGTTTGTATAAAATTTTGGCGATTTTTAACGTAAAATAATTTTATCCTATAGAATTTGGGTGAATCATTTTTAGAATAACGAATCGTTTTTTGGCAAAAACCATGGAAAATTAGCCCATGAGCGAAATTTAGCCCCTAAAATCATCTCTGGGGCCCATACAACATCGGGTGGCTTCACCAGGGACAAGGTCCTCACGTCAGCCAGCGGTGTCTCCTGTCCTATGGAATCCATCCCTTCAAGGATGAGATAGTGTGTGATATTGCCCCTCTTGATGTATGTGTTGTTGTTTTGGGCCAACCATATATGTGGAAACGTCATGTTGTCTATGAGTCTATACCTCGTAGTGTCATTATTACTCTGGGAGGTCAGGTCTACAGGATACCAGAGGTAGTTCTGACTACTGCTCCACCAAAACAGCACCAAAAGGTAATCTCTCATACTGCAAAATTCATCCTCTTCATAGTCTGTTTAAAGGATGAACAAAAGACCACTACAACCACTGTAGCCTCAACAACTTCTATACAACAAAAACATATTGTCAAAGAGACAGAAGATATTGTTTCTTCACCTAAATGGTGCCTACACAATGCCCCATCCAACCCAGAGACAATAGGTTGGTGGAACAGATTCAACCCCTCAAGCAACAGGGTTATGACAGTGTTCCACAAGCCAAGAAGCACAACTTCTCCAACAAGGCACACAACTCACCAAGCATCAAATTCAGAAAAAGCTTTCCCCTCTTCCCTGGGCACTCAACGCAATGGATACCATTACTTCCCAAGGGGGGAGGATTGATCAAAGTGGGTATTGGTGGCCACCCACCTGTTCCAACTAGCTCCTCTTTTCAATTTTTAGTGCAGCATGTTCTTTTATATTTCTTTGTAATTGTGGGTTCTACACTTCCGGGGTTGTCTGAAGCCCTGCACATCTTCCAAGTGGATATTGGTGGCCTCCCACCTAATCCAACTAGATTATTTTGTATGTTTTCATGTCAGCACGTCTTGTTGTACTTCCAAGGCCGTTTTGGGGCACTAAACAATGTTTTTTTTGGCTCGCCACAGTCAAACTATAGACAGAGTCAAACTTTGATGGTGTAATGCATAGTTATCGAAAAGACCTTTCTAATGGGTTATCACACGCCTAAAACAGAGAAAGTATGCAAAAGTTATAACCCCGGGAAGTTAATGTACTAACTTACCCAAACGTGGCCCACGTGACTTTTGGTGTTTTATCTCCTAGGGTTAGGTTTATGGATGTCTATGGTTTTGGAATTCTTGTTTATCATAAAAAGTCCTTTAGAGCCTCATTGTAATCATATTATTGCGAATAAGCATAGCCATCACATCTCTTCTCAAAGATAAAGCTGCCACCATTTTAGCGAGTCTTGCACTTTGTATTTTTACGGTCTTTTTACAATTCTTTCATTAATAGAAATCAAGTATTGTTGTATTTCTCTATTTCTAGAAATTTTCATGAGTATTTCATTGTAATATCTTTGTTTTCATTTCATTCCAAAAATAATTTGGATTTTGGATCATGTTGGCTTCTTTTGTAAGTATAGAAATGGTAAGGGATGCCTAGTACATTGTAGCATGCACAACATGTCACATAATTGAAAAAGAGATGTCAAAGTTTGTTGATGACAAAAAGAGATGTTCCTATTTTATTAAAGCACTAAAGATGTTAGAGGTGTGAGAGGCATTATTTGTAATCTTGGTTTTGCAATATTACTCTTTGAATCAAATGAACAAGTGGAACTTGAAGGTGGAATTCACAAAGAAAAACACTGCATAGACAAAAACTATTGCAAGGCTATGAAAATCATGATATTTTTCGACTTGAAGCAAATATTGGTGGAGAATGTTCAATGATAAACATCGGTCGATCATAGAAGACTATAGAATTTGGTGTACAAGCATTTTAATTTTTGGAGTTTGCAACTGTTGAGTTAATGTGGTTTTTTTACTGCAAACACAAAAGCCTTAACAATCACCAAAAGGAAAAGCATGGCACGCTAAGTCAATTTTGCGGTGAGTACTTACTAACCTCTATGGACTTAACTGAAAGACAACAGAATTGCATTTGATTCATCAAATGGAATCGATTTCATATTTGTCATGTGATAAATTTTTAGTTGGGAGAAGAAATATTTTATGACCTTTATATACTTTCAAAGGGAGGAAGTGTAAGTGTTTAAAAATCATTTCTCGAAATTCAAAGACTTGGCAGAGAAGCATAGTAGGAATTCATTGAAGACTCCTAGACCTAACCATGGTGCATAATACTAGTCCAAAGATGATGTGGGGCATCCATCAACATCGCCACATTTCTTGGAGGGTAGAAGTGTAAGTGTTTAAAAAGTATTTATCAAAATTCAAAGACTTGGTAGAGAAGCATAGTAGGAAGTTACTGAAGATTCCTAGACCTAACCATGGTGCATAATACTAATCCAAAGATTATGTGGAGAATCCATCAACCTCGCCACATTTCCTGGAGGGAAGACGTGTAAGTGTTTAAAAAGTATTTCTCGAAATTAAAAGACTTGGTAGAGAAGCATAGTAGAAAGTCATTGAAGACTCTTAGACCTAACCATGGTGCATAATACTAGTCCAAAGATGATGTAGAGCATCCATCAACCTCGCCACATTTCTTGGAGGGAAGAAGTGCAAGTGTTTAAAAAGCATTTCTCAAAATTAAAATACTTGGTAGAGAAGCATAGTAGGAAGTCATTGAAGACTCCTAGACCTAACCATGGTGCATAATACTAGTCCAAAGATGATGTGGAGCATCCATCAACCTCACCACATTTCCTGGAGGGCAGAAGTGTAAGTGTTTAAAATGTATTTCTCGAAATTCAAAGACTTGGTAGAGAAGCATAGTAGGAATTCATTGAAGACTCCTAGACCTAACCATGGTGCATAATACTATCCAAAGATGATGTGGAGCATCCATTAACCTTGCTACATTTCCTAGAGATTCTATAAGCTTGAATGTGGATGCATGCAGTTTCAAAAGGGTACTCACTCTTGACTTTAACTCAGAGTTTACATTGAGTTATGTTGGAAGCATTAATCATGTGGGTAACAAAATTGTACTCCCTTAGTTGTTGCATGGGGGTATTTTAAGAGGAATAGTTGAGTATGCCAGGGGAGAGCTTCAGAAGAGGAGGCAACGAGGAATTTTGTTAAAGGGTTTATGCTAAAGGGGTTCTGTCAGGGAGTTTTTGACAATGTTGTGAATGCTTAGGAGGAGCAACAGAGAACAATGCAAAGTAGCATAGGGGAAAATACTAAGACGAGTCAGGCATGTACACTCAAAGGAGTCATGTAATGCCTAAAATTATCCTCTTGAATTCCATAGGGTGTGATGAACCTGTTGGATGCCAATTTGAGTGACATGCATGCCATTAATAAAGTTGTGTAGTTGGGCTTGAATCTGCCATGTCTAAGGATTAAGTGTCAATTTATTAATACGTCACTATGATACTACATGTGTTGACCTAAGGGGTTTTGTATAATGTAATGGCGACTTTGATTATTATTTGAAGCAAGTGGTACTATGTCTCTAAAATTTTTTGTTTGAAACTGATGAATGTATGATCGTTGTGCTTATCATTCAACATTTTGGGCCTACCCCATTCCATCTGCATCATTTTGGTATCAGAGAAACCATGATAAATATATGTGCAAGTATGTACCTGTAGCAACCATGGGTTAGCATTCCTTGAAGTCAATCCAAATCTATATCTATAACAGTGTAAGGTATCCACATCATATTGGGTTACAGCTGGAGACTTTGTCACTAAGCTAGTTTGAGAGAAGAACTAAGTGTGCTCAGAGGAGAACTAGATTGCACAAAGGTGCATTATTGTTGCTTGTGGGTAATGCATGGGCTACGAAAAGCTATATTGTGAACAAGATTAAGAGAATGAGTTGTTGAGAAGCCAAATAGAGATTGGTGAGCTATAGTTAAATTGCAAAGCAAAGTTCACTTGCTTTAGTAATCCTTGTTATGGCATTATAAAGCAATGAAGTGCATGTGAGTATTTGAGGACATCAATTTGTGCCCAAGGAAGCCATACCGAGGGTCATAGGATTGTTAGAGTAAGTGTTATATGTTTGCTTGTGTAGGTTAAACTACATCATGTTAAAAATGTCAAAGGTGAAGCAAGTGAGCCAAAAAGAGAAAGAGTGGATCAGGGAAAACATACAAGTGATTAGGAAACTAATCAAACAACACGAAGAAAGACAACAAAGAAAAGCAGAGATCCGAGCCATAAAAGGAAGAATAAGGGCATTGGAGAAAGAAGAAAATCTAAGAATTAAAAATAGGGAGATTTTAGAGGGGTCTTAGTTGTGGAAGTGTTTTTCTACCTAGAAGAAGGGGAAACCGCTGAGCAAGGGTGCATAAAAAATGAGGATGTGTGTGTTGTTTAGAGCATGCAAGAAGAAGATAAGAGGATTAATCATGTAGAGACTTGCATGCGTGTATATAAATATGAGAAGAAGAACGATGTTGAGAATTGCATCCCAGAAAAGGTTGTGGAAACCTTGGTGAAGAGTGTTGGAGAAGATAAGAAGTTGGTATCTAAAGACTACTTGAAGGACGAGATTATAGAGGATAAAACCGTTGAAGATAAGGTTGATTTGCAAGTTACAGAAAATAAAAAAATAAAATAAAATAAAAAAGAGCCTAGGAGTAGTGGGGAATGTAATACATCTCTAGGATATGAAAGAAGGAGACATCATTTACAGCATGGTTGAACGAGGGACCATCATGGAGAAAATTGTCATAGAAACTAAGGCGAAACTTTGCCTATATATCGTGATATTTGAGTTCATACAAAGGAGTTTGGTTGACAACGTGAACAAAATTTTGGAGGCGAAGATTGTAGAGGCAAATGTGTTGGAACTTCGTGTACTTGACAGATTATCCCAAGTGGATTGGGATAGCTCAAGATTCACTGATGGATATGAACAATCTATGAAGAGAGTGAAAGATTAAATGTAGAAGTTCAGAGTGCGTGAATGGGACACTATGGAGAGTGAGTCATGGTTCGATAGTTGGAGAAAGTTGAGAAAACTAGAGTGCAATACCTCTAAACCTAGAAATTTAGAATTTTTAAAACAAAGGGAGTATGATGCAGAGTATCCATCAACCCCACCACAATTCTTGGAGATCCTAGAAGCTTGAATGTGGATGCATGAAGTTTGAAAAGGGTACCCACTTTAGATTTTAACTCATATTTTACACTAAGTTCTATTAGGAGCATTAATCGAGTGGGAAACAAACTTGTACTCTCTTAGTTGTTGCGTGGGAGTATTTTAAGAGGAATGATTGAGTATGCCAGGGGAGAGCTTTGAAAGAGGAGGCAGTGGGGACTTTTGCTAAAGGGGTTATGTCAAAGAGTTTTGGCGATGTTGTGAATGATTAGGAGGAGCAACAAAGAACAACTCAAAGTAGCAGAGGGGAAAATACTCAAAGGATCTAGGCATGTATGCTCAAAGGAGTCATGTAATGCTTGAAATTATCCCCTTGAATGCTAGAGGGTGTTCTGAGTCTGTTGGATGTCAATTTGAGTGACCTATGTGCCATTAATAAAGTTGTGCAGTTGGGCTTTAATCTACCCTGTTTGAGGATTAAGTGTCATTTTATTAATATGTAACTAGGATATTGCATGTATTGACCTAAGGGTTATGTATAATGTAATGGTGACTTTGATTATTATTTAAAGCAAGTGGTACTCTATCTCTAAAATTCTTTGTTTGAAACTAATGAATGTATGATTTTTGTGTTTATCGTTCAACATTTGGGCCTACCCCATTTCGTCTACATCATTTTAGTATTAGAGAAACCATGATAAAGATTTGTCCATGTCTATACCTATAGCAATCAAGGGTCAGTATTTCTTGAAGACAATCAAGATCTATACCTATAGCAACCTAAGGTATCGACATCATTTTGGGTTACAATTGGAGACTTCGTCGTCGAGTTAGTTTGAGAGAAGAAATAAGTGTGCTCGGAGGAGCACTAGATTGCACAAAGGGGCATTATTATTACCTATGCGTAATGCATGGGTTACGAAAAGCCATATTGTGAACAACTTTATGAAAATGAGTTGTTGAGAAGCCAAAGAGAGATTGGTGAGCTATAGTTAATTTGCAGAGAAAAAGTTCTCTCGCTTTAGTAATCCTTGTTGTGGCATTAGAAGGCAATAAAGCACATGTGAGTGTTTGAGGACATCAAGTTTGCCCAAGGAAGCCATACTGAGGATCGTTGGATTGCTAGAGTAAGTGTTATGTGTTTGCTTGTGTAGGTTAAATTGCAACAGGTCAAAAATGGAAAAGGTGAAGCGAGTGAGCCAAAAAGAGAAAGAGTGGATCAAGGAAGACATATAAGTGATTAGGAAACTAATCAAACAACATGAAAAAAAACAACAAAGAAAAGTAGAGATCTGAACCATAAAAGGAAGAATAAGGGCATTGGGGAAAGAAGAAAATCAAAGAATCCAAAATAGGGAGATTTCAGAGGGGGTCTTAGCTGTGGAAGTGTTTTGCTACCCAGAAGAAGGGGAAGCGCTTGAGCAAGGGTGAATAAAAAACGAGGATGTGTGTTGTTCAAAGCATGCAAGAAGAGGATAAGAGGATTAAGCATGTAGAGACTTACATGCACGTATATAAGTGTGAGGAGAAGAACAATGTTGAGAATTGCATCCTAGAAAAGGTTGTGTAAACCTTGGTGAAGGAAAAGGTTGTGTAAACCTTGGTGAAGAGTATTGGAGAAGACAAGAAGCTTGTAGCTAAAGACTTATTGGAGGATGAAATTATAGAGGATAAAACCATTGAAGATGAGGCTGATTTACAAGTCACAAAAAAACAAAGGCCTAGGAGTAGTGAGGAATGTAATACATCTCAAGGATATGAAAGAAGGAAACATCATTCACAACATGGTTGAACAAGGGATCATCGTGGAGAAGATTGCCATAGAAACCAAGGTGAAACTTTGCCTATGTATGGTGAGAATTGACTTAATACATAGGAGTTTGGTTGCCGACATGAACAAGGGACCATCGTGGAGAAGATTGCCATAGAAACCGAGGCGAAACTTTGCCTATGTATGATGAGATTTGACTTAATACATCGGAGTTTGGTTGTCGACATGAACAAAATTTTGGAGGCGAAGATTGTAGAGGCAAATGTGTTGGTACTTCATATACTTGACAGATTATCCCAAGTGGATTGGGATAGCTCAAGATACATCATTCACAACGTGGTTGAACCAGGGACCATCGTGGAGAAGATTGCCATAGAAACTGAGGCGAAGCTTTGCCTATGTATGGTGAGATTTGACTTAATACATAGGAGTTTGGTTGCCGACATGAACAAAATTTTGGAGGTGAAGATTGTAGAGGCAAATGTGTTAGTACTTCATGTACTTGACAGATTATCCCTAGTGGATTGGGATAGCTCAAAATTCACTGATGGATATGAACAATCTATTAAGAGAATGAAAGATTGGATGTGAAAGTTCAGCTTGCATGAATGGAAAACTGTGGAGTGAGTCATGGTTTGATAGGTGGAGAACGCTGAGAAAACTAGAGTGCAATACCTCTGAACTTGGAAGTTCAGAATTTTTAAAACAAAGGGAGTATGATGCATAGCATCCATCAACCCTGCCACATTTCCTGGAAATCCTAGAAGCTTGAATGTGGATGCATGCAGTTTGAAAAGGGTACCCACTCCCGATTTTAACTCAGAGTTTACACTGAGTTCAGTTAGGAGCATTAATCGAGTGGGTAACAAACTTGTGCTCCCTTAGCTGCTGCGTGGGGGTATTTTAAGAGGAACAGTTGAGTATGCCAGGGGAGAGCTTCAAAAGAGGAGGCAGCGAGGACTTCTGCCAAAGGGTTTCTGTCGGAGTGTTTCGGCGAGTTTTGGCAGTGCTATGAATGCTTAGGAGCAACAGAGAACAGCTCAGAGTAGCAAAGGGAAAAATACTCAGGAGCCAGGTGTGTACGCTCAGAGTCATGTAATGCCTGAAATTATCCCCTTGAATGACAGAGGGTGTTCTGAGTCTGCTGGACACCAATTTGAGTGACCTGCATGCCATTAATAAAGCTGTGCAGTTGGGCTTGAATCTACCCTGGCTGAGGATCAAGAATCATTTTATTAATATGTAACTAGGTTACTGCATGTGTTGACCTAAGGACCTAAGGGTTCTGTATAATGTAATGGCGACTTTGATTATTATTTGAAGCAAGTGGTACTCTGTCTCTGAAATTTTCTGTTTGAAACTGATGAATGTATGATCTTTGTGTTTATCGTTCAACATTTTGGGCCTGCCCATTCCGTCTGCATCAAAAGCGTTGGAGAACTATTGCAAAAAGCAGGGTATTCACAACCAGCTTACAACTGCCTATACACCTAAACGAAATGAAATAGCAGAGTGTAAGAATTTTGTTATTCCAGACATGGTGTGTTGTCCATTGGAATGTTGTGTGGAATATTTGGGCTGAACGTTTCAATTCTAGAGTCTATCAGATAAATTGAAATCAAATGAAAGTTGTGTGGAACATTTCAGCTGAAGAAACATGGAAAGGGCGCAAGCCTACCGAGAAACACTTGCACATATTTGGGGGCACTACTTATATACACATACCAAAGGAAGGTGCTAAGCATGTGTTACTTGATTATGGTGAACAGTCAAAGGAATCTCAGCTGTGGGATTTTGAAGATAAAAAGCTTGTGGAAAAACAGAATGTCATATTTGACGAAGCAAGCACAATTGTGAAAGAATCGGAGAACCCTGACAATGAGTGAAAACCTGTTTATTTACATTCTATTGAACGTAGAAAATTTCCATGAATCTGAATCTGAAGGTGAATAATTTGAAACAGTGCAGAAGACACATAAATCACTGAGCAAAAGTCTTAAGATTCTAGTGCAGAACTTGGGAGCGTTAAATTTCCATGAATCTGAATCTGAAGGTGAATAATTTGAAACAGTGCAGAAGACACATAAATCACTGAGCAAAAGTCTTAAGATTCTAGTGCAGAACTTGGGAGCGTTATTGATGTGAAAACTGATCTCTTAAACAAGACATTTGCCAAGATAAAAAAAACTGGGTCAAAATGAATTGAAGAAATATCACAAATAGACGTTCCCTACATTATGTTTCATCAAATACTCTTTAAAGAACAGTAGAACTGCACACAATTTGTCTACATTTACATTAGGTTTCATCAATTACTCTTTAAAGAACAGTAGAACTGCACACAATTTGTCAACATTTAGTAATTACAGACCGCAGATCTGTTACTTTTATTTTCTATAAAATATATCCGAAGGAAAATTCCAAGCTCTGAAACTCTAGAAATCGACCTCTTAGTTTGTGTGGGAAGGTAGTAACTCATCATTAGCCAACCCAATAAACAAGAAGACATTGGATCATGCAACATACCAAAATAAGAATCTTTTTACAATTGATTCAAAGACTTGAATTAGTTACAGGCCTTTCAATCTCTTCCTAGTAGCAGTGAAAGTGGCGTTCTTCCACCAGCTGTTAAGGTAGGCCTCTCATCTGATGTGTTTATACTAGCATGTGAGGTAGTATTTAAAGAACCATGCTTGTACGAAGAAAATGAAAGAACGAAATCCCCAAAAGGTTTGCTTATTGGAGGTGAGTCTACTGAAGGAGGTTCAGAAGGTAGGACAGGAAGCGGTTTATCGCCTGCAAGCATTTGCACTACCTGTCTCGTACTAGGTCGAGCTTCGGGATGAGGATGAGAACACAACAAACCCAGTCGAAGAACGAGCTCAACTTCTTCAACAGAGTAATCGTTAAGAAGTCTAGGATCCACTGCATGCAAAAGCTTCCCCTTGAAATGCAACTCCCAAACCCAATCCACCAAGACTAATTCTTCAGGAGACCTTTTCGGCTCAATGGGTTTTCTTCCACAGGCTACTTCAAGCAATAAAGCCCCAAAGCCAAACACATCAGTGCTTGCTGTGGCCTTACCAGTACGCGTAAGTTCTGGTGCAAGGTAGCCAAGAGTTCCAACTACATGGGTTGTGTGAGGATTTGACCCATGCTCATATAGGCGAGCAAGACCAAAGTCTCCCAACCTACCATTCAAATCTGCATCTAATAACACATTGCTTGCTTTGACATCTCTATGCACTACCCTCTGCTCCCATTCTTCATGAAGATAAAGCAGAGCTGAAGCAACGCCTTTCAAAATTGTATACCTCTGCGCCCAACTCAAAATATCCTTTGTACTCTCAAACAAGTGTTTGTCCAGGCTACCATTTGGCATATAATCATAAACAAGCAAAAGCTCTGCCTTATGCCTGCACCAGCCTTGAAGCCGAACTAGGTTGCGGTGCCGAAGCTGACCAATACTCGCAATCTCTGCAATAAATTCCCTCACCCCTTGCCTGGATTCGTGTGAAATCCGTTTCACTGCAACTTCCAGTCGAGTGCTGGGAATAACGCCCTTGTAAACGCTCCCAAAACCTCCAAACCCCAGCAGTTCTTTGTCCATGAATCCCTTTGTGGCCACTTTAAGTTCATTGTATGGAAATCTATGAGGCCCGTATTCAAGCTCCCATTCTTCAATCACCTCACGCTGTAGAATCCTCCTAATAAGATGAACTGCTGCCAGAATTGCTACAAACGTGATACTTACAGCAGCTATGGATACCCCAACTGTGAACCTTCTAGTCTTCACCATAGAATCTGCAGATGTTATCTGAGGAAGCTTTGAGAGTTCAAGGTCCTGTGCAGGCCCATTCATCCTGAAACTCCATCCGAGTACACGATGAGCACTAGAAAGCAACCCTGTGGATGCTGAAAACCCAACGTACATATTATCAAGAAGGACATCCGATAGCATAACATGAAAAGATATCAATGGCCGATCAGGCTTCGGCATCCCCCCTGGTACAACACTTACATTTAGCCTATTCTCTGCACCATCAAAATCTATCCAGCACTGAATGCTCTTCTGAGCCTTGAGATCAAATTCCTGAACAGTTCCATTACCAGTCCTGTACCCGGCCGTTGCCGCCGTATTCGATATCAGATTGTTGATGTCCACGCCCACATGGTTATCGTCAATATCATCAAACTCAAAATCCCGAACGGTATCCAACTCCACCGCAAATATATGATTATAATCCTTCCCATTGCTGGAATAGTTGAACAGGCCAAGGTAGGGGCTGGACAAAGCTCCCTGCAATCCCTTAAACGGGGTCAACAGAAAGGCAATTCCGTGGCCTCCAAGAAGGGGGTACTGAGGGACAATGGACACAACGAAGGTGGTACTGAAAGAAAAGGTGGAATTATTCGAAGAATTCTTAAACTGTAGCGGAAATGGATACAAGGCATGGCCCAACATACGCTGTGTGGCGTTCGTGAGCTCTAAAACTCCTGCAGGATTGATATTCGCCATTCCATCCAGCGTCAGATTGGAGTCTGTGAATCCATTGAAAACAAAATCATTGCATCGGGCCAATGCAAACACAGAACTCAAGAAAAGAAAACAAACCCACGAAAACATCCGGGCCATTCGATGGAACGGCTTTACCAGATGAGTTCTGGCATGGCGGAGATCGCTGGCATGGCCTGCGTCTGTAGGGGTAGCGACGTAATCGGCATCGCCAGTGGACAGAAAAATATGAGTCAAAGCATTTAATTTATATTAAACGGCAAACACTGGCCAGGCCTGACGCACATGGAATATACGGCGCGCCAGTTGACATGGAACCTGGGAGGCGAGCCCAGTGTCTATGGTGATTGCTGCAACTGACAAAATTGGTCTGTTTCTTTTCACTGTCAGACGCGCTTCTTTTGCTTTTCCGTGGACAGAAGAAAGCCTGGCGAAGGAGGTGGAGTGTTCTAAGGTGATACAGTGTGGCATGGATCTGCAAGCCAAGTGTCCTTTAAGGTTCTAGAGGAACTCTAGAATTAATTAGATTTCGTCCGAACGGTAAGAGTGAGCGTCCATTTTTTAATGAATAAATAATGGGTTTGTGGGGGTTCTATTTAAAGACCTGAGGTGCCTCGTTTGAGATGCACTGGGTTATCTAATAACCATGGTTAGAAGATTCTAGCAGGGTAGAGAGAAGGGGTGAAAAATAAGGTCTTTTTAAATATAAAGTATTTAAATGTTGTTTTATATAATCTTCAGCATATGGGCGTTTTAAAAGGATGTATATAGTATTTATATAACTTTTCGCATATAGTATTTTTAAAATGCTAAATATGTGTATTTAAGTGTAGTGAAGAAATTTCTGATTACCTTTAACTGGAAACAGCCATCACCAAGTCCTCTTAAACTGAATATCTGTTCTCTACATTGTTTGGAAGGCTACACAGTCGCTTGGTTCGATGGAGCTGCATTGGCGAGTGGAGGATGCTGTGGGGCCGGGGGTTCTTTTAAATCTCATCCTTCCCGGGTCACTTCTTGGTTTTTAAATTGTGGGGCTGGTACTAATAATAGAGCTGAGCTATTGGGCTTATGGGCAGCCCTCTATCTCGCTTCTGTTTGGTCACTTAGTCACCTCCACGTCCTTGGTGACTCGCGTATTATCATTGATTGGATTTCACAGAAGTCAAAGCTACATTCAGTCCACAATGATAGCTGGATGGCTAAAACTTTGGTGCTGGCAAAAACTTTCACAGACATCAGCTATCATCATATCCCAAGATCTCTCAATAGAGAGGCGGACGCCCTCTCTAAAAGGGCCCTAAAGGGAGCTGTCGGTCGTCTCACGATATTTCACCGAGAAGGAGGGTTTGAGAGTCCTTCCACTTCCATAAATGTATTTGAATGAAGAGGGAAGTTTATCCTCATTCTGCTGATGATGTATCGATTACTGTTATCTCCCTCTTAGGCGAATTTTCTTTGACTATTCTAGAAAGGAAGTCCCTTCCGGCTGGTTGGCTTTCCGGATTTTGGTTTTAGCAAGCAGCTTTGCATTGTAAAAAATTTATACCTTTTATAAATTGGAGCAATTTTCTCTTGGAAAAAAGTGTAGTGAAGAAATTTATATAGAAACTATACAACTATTTTACTCATGTTTCATATTACTTTATTTTAGAAAATATATTTTACTCGTGTTTCATATAAATTTATTTTAGAAAACATATAGCTCAAGAAGGACCATGAAACGACCATGTTTCACTAGAGTTTCATACAATTTTCCGAAAACATATCGGTTAATCGAGACCATGTCTTAAAGTTTGATGGATAAACTTCTCAATATATCCACATTGATTTCACCTAGTATCTTCTCTAAATTTGATAATATTGTTACTTGTTTAATATATATTATTCTATATTCACTAAAACTTAAAGTTGGTTTATGGCACTATAAAGAATACGTTATGTAAAGATGTTTAGGGAAAAAGAATTAAGAAAGAAGAAGAAAAAGAAAATTGAGAAGTACCAATGCAATAAGACGGGGAAGTAATGAAGATGTTGAAGAAGAAAGAGTTTCCTTGGTCTATACATGTTGTTCACAAGAAGCATTTCTAATATTTAAGATCGTAAAGAAATGTGTGATGGACATGAGTCTCTGGAACTCATTATGTTTACGATGTGTCAAATATCTATAATGTGAACTTAGAAGTTGGTTATAGGGCCTCTTCCTTCTAGTGTCAAAGGGCACGAAGTATGAAGTAATCAACCTAGTGCATATTGGTTTGGGGAACCAACCTCTAGTAAGTCATCAATGAAGGTCGAACATCTCCTAGAGGAAGAGGGTTAAGCATCTCTAGTCTTCATAAGCCATGAGTGATTAGAAAGAAACAAGTAGATCTCTAGAGAGACAAAATAATCATCACCTTATCTCTTAGTATGGAGTGCATTGGAATATAAAGTGGTCCTCGGTCTCTAGGTCTAAGAAGCAGATCAAGCAAATATTGTGCAGTCTCAAGAAATATGATGATCTATCTCAATGTGAAGCTAGTTGGAGAAAACTCTAAGTCAGGCGAGAGGGACCATCAAACTGCAATATAACTAGAGTATGGTGTACGTCGTGCACGGAATGCACAAGACCATCATTGCACTACAGATATAAGTTTGAGTAATGTTAAAGTTTGGGAGAAAGCGGCTTTCTACTCTCAAACCATGTGGACTGAAGGTAGGCTCTATAAGTCTCAATACAAATACCCTTGTTTATCTTTCCCTTGGAGAGATCAAAAGCATCTAGTGAAAATTTATGGGGGTGGTCTCTCAATATCAAGGTCAATGAGGTGAGAAATGAAGAAGTTATTGCATACTAACTTAAATAAGTTCCACATTCTACCTACTCCACAGAGCATCTGAGAGAAAGATATGGATATCTATGGAGACCACTATCTGAGTTGATCGTCCATCTAAGCATGTGTATCATTGTCACCACATGAAACATCACTGAAACAATGAGCGGGTTGTGCCAAATTCTATATGAATGATATCATGAGGCATCGACCTCTTAGGATGAAGATGTTTAGATAACATCGAGACAAGCACTCTCTCTATCTGGTTTCAATCTACTCCCAAAAGATATAGTCCTCAAAGTTCCTCACACGCATACAAGAGGGTAGACCTATGACCAATGAGTGAAAGAATCAGATCTTTGATCGAATGTCTTGTAACTAAAGATAGAAACATTGTTTTTCAAGAGTGGTCAGAGCCTCGCAGCCCTTGCTATTGTTGGAGTTAAGGTAAAGTGTGGTTTGGAGAAGAGAACCCCTCAATATACATATGAAAAGGCTACCTCAACCCTCTCACCTTTGTAATTTATAACGATCACAATGCTTGTCTCCATTTTAGCAGTGTTAAAGGCCATGATTTTTGTTTTCCTAAGATTAAATCAAAGTTGATGAGTCTCATAGAACGAAGCTAGGATGTCAAAGTTCTCTTTAGAGACCCTCACTGAGTGGGGCATGAAGATAATGTCATTTGCAAATAGGAGAGTAGCAATGGAAACTCTTAAGAGTAAGCAACCATTTGAGGTACCCAATCAATCTAATCTGATTTCCTCTAGTTCATCAATATAGATTCCAAAAGCATGGGAGAGAGTGAGAAACCTTTTTTAAGTTAAAGTTGGTTTATGGCACTATAAATAATACATTATGTAAAGATGTCTAGGGAAAAAGAATTAAGAAAGAAGAAGAAAAAGAAAATTGAGAAGTACCAATGCAATAAGATGGGGATTAATGAAGACGTTGAAGAAGAAAGAGTTTCCTTGGTATATACATGTTGTTCACAAGAAGCACTTATAATATTCAAGACTGTAAAGAAATGTGTGATGGGCAAGAGTCTATGGAAGTCATTCGGCTTACGATGTGTCAAATATCTATCATGTGAACTTAGAAGTTGGCCATAGGGCCTCTTCCTTCTAGTGTCAAAGGGCACAAAGTATGAAGTAATCAACCTAGTGCATATTGGTTTGGGGAACCAACCTCTAGTAAGTCATCAATGAAGGTCGAACATCTCCTAGAGGAAGAGGGCTAAGCATCTCTAGTCCTCATAAGCCATGAGTGACTAGAAAGAAACAAGTAGATCTCTAGAGAGACAAAATAATCATCATTCTATCTCTTAGTATGGAGTGCATTGGAATATAAAGTGGTCCTCGGTATCAGGGTCTAAGAAGTAGATCGAGCAAATACGGTGCACTCTCAAGAAATATGATGATCTATCTCAATGTGAAGCTAGTTGGAGCAAACTCTAAGTCGGGTGAGAGGGACCATCGAACTGCAAGATAACTAGAGTATGGTGTACCTCATGCACGGAATGCACAAGATCATCATTACACTACAGATATAAGTTTGAGTAATGTTAAAGTTTGGGGGAAAGCGGCTTTCTACTCTCAAACCATGTGGACTGAAGGTAGCCTCTATAAATCTCAATACAAATACCCTTGTTTATCTTTCCCTTGGAGATATCCAAAGCATCTAGTGAAAATTGATGGAGGTGGTCTCTCAATATCAAGGTCAATGAGGTGATAAATGAAGAGGCTCTTGCATACTAACTTAAATAAGTTCCACATTCTACCTACTCCATAGAGAATTTGAGAGAAATATATGGATATCTATGAAGACCACTATGTGAGTTGAGCATTCATCTGAGCATGTGTACCATTGTCACCACATGAAACATCACTGAAACAATGAGCGGGTTGTGCCAAATTCTACACGAATGATATCATGAGGCATTGATCTCTTGGCATGAAGATGTTTAGATAACATCGAGATAAGAACTCTATCTATCCGGTTTCAATCTACTCCCCAAAGATATAGTCCTCAAAGTTCCTCACACACATACAAGAGGGTAGACCTATGACCAATGAGTGAAAGAATTAGATCTTTGATCGAATGTCTTGTAACTAAAGATAAAAACATTACTTTTCAAGAGTGGTGAGAGCCTCACAACCCCTACTATTGTTGGATTCAAGGTAAAGTGTGGTTTGGAGAAGAGAACCCCTCAATATACATATGAAAAGGCTACCCCAACCCTCTCACCTTTGTAATTTATAACGATCACAATGCTTGTCTCCATTTTAGAAATGTTAAAGGCCGTGATTTTAGTTTTCCTAAGATTAAATCAAAGTTGATGAGTCTCATAGAACGAAGCTAGGATGTCAAGTTGTCTTTAGAGGCCCCTCACTGAGTGGGGCGTGAAGATAATGCCATTTGCAAATAGGAGAATAGCATTGGAAACTCTGACAAGTAAGCAACCATTTGAGGTACCCAATCAATCTAATATGATTTCCTCTAGTTCATCAATATAGAGTCCAAAAGCATGGGAGAGAGTGAGAAACCCTTTTTAACTCCTATAGTGCTCTAGACCTCCTTTGTCTCATCAATCCTCAAAGTACTTTGCGAACAATGATCTCATAAAGTGTCATCACAAGTGAGACCACCAAGAGTGAAGACCCAAAGCTTTAAGCTTGTTAGCTAATAGGTGATAAGGAGATGTGGAAAATTCCTTGAGGAAGTCCATGAAACAATAGTGTACTTTGTGCTTTTTTACCTTAGTCTCCTTGATGATCGAACTCAAAGTAAAAATATGATCATCGACAATGGTTCCTCCTAAATCATGCTTGTCCTTTGGTCCAGTATCCATATCATCTTTCATTTGGTGCATTGTCTCCTCCTCCTTAAAATCTGCTTGAACCAAGTTGATTTACATCATGTGGTTTGAAGTTATAGAGTGATGATCTTTACTAAGGTTAATGACCATGTTCCTTAACATATTGCATTATGCTTCCAATACATCTATTTTCTACTTATGTTGGACCAAGACATTCATAATTGTTGCATTTTGTGAAGTTCATTGGTGTTAATTTTCATGAACCTTAGAGGTCACTAAGAAATGAGAGGTTCTATTGCATTTAATAGACTCTTTGTGCCTTTGAAGAACCCTTCGGGTCTCTTGAGCTTCCCTGTAATCCATACTTTCTAAGAGAAAAACAAAGATGGTTGAAGATGACAAAGTCAAAATGAAACCAATCTATCTAGGGACAGCCCTATATACATCAAAGGGCCCCTTGCTCCACAGGTCAAACCACAATACTGCCATAACACTATATTTCTAAAACCAAACTTAAAAAGGCCAACACATCAAGACCCCATTAAACCAAGAGATTCATATCCCATACATTTAGAAACAATAGCATCAGGTGACATAATATGAGGATAGGTGAAGCTCAAAGTGCCAAAGAAATAAATACCAAGAGAGGAAAAAGTCACCAGAGAAAATGCTACTTAAAGACCACCCTCTAATCCAGAGGAAAAACACAATGGCGTATTCTAGGAACCAAAATCCAAGCAAATTCCCAAAACCAGACCACATTGATCATGATCCACTGGAAGCACCTAGATGTTGAAACCTTCAAACCAAATTTCCAATAAACAAACCAAAGGTTAAGAGAAAGTCTTTCCAGGTGAGTTCCAGACTAGCCGATGTTGCTTCAAAATCCACTGCAAATTCCTTCCCTTGACTGATTCATTATCCCACCTTGCTAGCGATACACCACAATAAGGGATTCAATAGATTGGACATATATTAATTCTAGCATGCGAATGAGATGGTGCCATGTCCTTTCGTATCCCTTCACAATGCTTGAGGATTAATCTGTGTGTTGTTGGAGCATGTGGTAATTAATGGTAATGATGTGTGGCTTGAGATCAAAACCCTAACGACCAAGGGGATTATGTGATGAAATCACCCCAATTTTCCCTCAAGGCCCCTTGGTTAAGGGAGGTGCCTTCATTAGCTAAAGAATCAGATTGAAAATTAAATTCACTGAGGACCTGAAAATATGAAACCATGTTCAAGTTGTTGACCTCCTTGTTAATTCGAGCAATGATCAAAGCAAACTTATTGTCTGACGAAGTTAGTTTCATAACCATCTATTTGATCGTGACACTTGAATCTCCTATAATAATTAATTATTTTATATCAAATTACTGTGCAAGGAGAAAACCATAATGAAAGATATAAACCTCAACTTCATTATTTATAAATATTCACAAACCCCAAACAAAAGTTGTTTCTATTTTTTTTGAAATCTAATATAATCCTTACACCTACCACCACTAAATAATATATTTAATTATTAATCATAAATCATAAAAAAAATAAAAATTATAATCATAAATACTATAACATATTTCACTCATGTTTCTAAAAAAAATAAAAATTATAATATATATAAGCAAGGACCATGTTTCACTAGTGTTACACATAAACGACCATGTTTCATTAGTGTTTCCTATAAGCGAGGACCATGTCGTGAAGTTTGATTATAAGTCCTTGAAGTATCCACATTTATGTATTAGTATCTTCTCTAAATTTGATATCAATTTATATAATGTACTACACATATTGCTGAAGTTATTTCATGAAGTCAAAGCAAGTAATGTAGGTGTGTTTTCACAAGAAATTCACATACATCACATTCCGATCTGCTAGTTGGGATGTGATCTAAAACTTAACTTTATTAGGTTTCTAATAACGTAACAATGAATAAACCTAATGATGTAACAAATGAAAAAAGTAGGTGTGCCATAACACAAGGTATCATACGTCAAATTCGATATCTTCGCTAAGATTGTCTTTACTCTTTTATTATTATGATAATAAATTAGTCTTACAAGTTATTACACGAAGTACATTGGGACCAAATCAGAACAAGGGATATGTGTACTATATTCGAAAAAAAACTTTCTAAATTTCTAAATGTTGGACTTGGAAAATTGAGTTATGATATTTATTTTAAGAAAATAAATTTTTGTGTGATGTAATTTTTATAATTTAATATAGGATAGATGTATAATATAATATATAAATTTCTAAAAACTTTTCAAATTTCTAAATGTATAATTTAATATAGGAGAGATGTATAATATAATATAATATTTAAATTTCTAAAAACTTTTCAAATTTCTAATGTTGGATTTGGAAAATTGAGTTATGATATTTATTTAAAAAAATTAAATTTTTGTGTAAAGCAATTTTTATAATTTAATATAGGAAAGATGTATAATATAATATAATATAATTTTTAAATTTCTAAAAACTTTTCAAATTTTTAAATGTTGGACTTGGAAAATTGAGTTATGATATTTATTTAAAAAAAATAAAATTTTGTTTAATGCAATTTTTATAATTTAATATAAGAAAGATGTATAATATAATATAATATAATTAACTTTTCAAATTTTTAAATGTTGGACTTGGAAAATTGAGTTATGTTATTTATTTAAAAAAATTGAATTTTTGTGTGATACAATTTTTATAATTTAATATAAGAGATGTATAATATAATGTAATGATATGGTATAGTTGATTTTTATAATGTAATATGAAAAATGTATAAGTGACGTAATGATGATACTTATATAAGTTGATAAGTATAATAATTGAAAAATATGAAAAAATAAGTTTATTAGTATTAATGTATATGTGTATATAAAATTGCATGAATTGATATCATTTAGAAAGATTAAATCTTTAAAAAAGTAAATTTAAAATAGGAAGAAAATTGAGATTTATAATGTGAAAGTAAAATACCATAATAATAAGAACTAGTTTAGATCCATTTTAAATGGAACTGTAATTTTTTTTATTTTTGTGTTCTAAAAAAGTTTTGTACTCCTAAAAATTTGATGCATATTGATGTTTGATAAATATGGGATTAAGATGGATTTAAATATTAATTTCTAAGACAAGATTGATGACACTAAATAGAAGAATTAGTCTTCTCAATCAAGTCGGGTGCTTGAAAAGAGAAACCATTATCCTCCCCACCTAGATTCAAATCTTGTTTGTGACATGTTTCACTTTTCATGAGCAAATTGTTGATCGGAGTTGTTTGTGAGTCATGAGTCCTATATACAATTGCCTTGACCATGACACTCATCACTTAAATTAACTTTCAAATTTTACTTTGCAATCTATTTAAGTTCAATCTTTAATAATTGTAATACCAATTCTTTAATTTTAATTTTAATTATTTTGTTTCTAATAAATAATAATCAAAACCTAATAATTTTAATTATCAATGTTCTTCTATCAAAATTATCAAATTTTGTCCATGGATGGGGTGTCAGTGCAGACCAAGTGTCATCCGGAGTAGACAGGAGGCAATCAAAATGGCGCTAGCCACGTGACCGGCGCGTGCCACACCCTCCCTCCACCCCCATGCATTTAAACCAGACTTGTGCCAGCTAGGGTGCCATTACTCTCAGTGCGCCTCGCCCAAGCTATCTGTCATGTCGATGGCTCAGAGCCATGAACCAGACTTTACTCAGCTCGTGCGCGCTTGCCTCTATCAGATTTTTTGGTGCAATGGATTCCACCAGGTGCATTTGCAGTTGTTTTCATCCTTGGTCGAGTCCTCCTATGAATTGCACTCCTCCCAGCTGCTCCTACACTACCTCTGCTTCCTCTCGGTGATTGCAAGTCCCCTTAGTGTCTCAGACATGTCGAGACAAAGGGAGAAATCCAAGTGCGACTCGGCCTGGCAGCCCAGCGGACCGCGCGTGGCTCTCTGGCCCCCGCCAGCACCATCTTCTAGCTCTTCACCTTCATCACCTTCCTCGCCCCCATCTCCATCGCAGTCTAGTCAAAGTCTTAACAGTCTCCCACCCCTATCCTTGCCCTTTGCAAGCCGGCTTCAGTGGTTCGATCTCTCAAACAATTCTCTGGGTATCAACCCAGGGCCCTTATCCGATTTGGCATCCACCTTGCAACCACTTCCTACAGTTCCACTGAGCTCGCCGGCGAGCTCATCGGTCCATCCATGGACCACATCTAGCCAGCCACACCTTGGACCACAACCAGATAGCCATGGGCCACAACTAAAGCCTCACTCCTTCCCAGACTCAGTACCAGGCTCACAACTGCAAGACAACCTTGCAATTCTGCAAGGCCTGGTCTTTGAATTACGGCAGGGCCTAGACGACCTGCAATTCCGGATGGAGATCCTGGATGGGAAGGAAACAATCCTCCTACAAATGCTCTCAACATTGCAAGGGTCATGCCACTCAACAGATGGAGACGCCGACGGTACAGAGGTTGGAGACGGAGATGCGACATGGGCAACCATGCACGGGACTATGGAGGGGGAAGGGACACTGGTCGAGGAGGAAGCAACACCAGCCGCAGACCCAACGACCAACGCCACCTCCATGGACGCGTGGCCATGCTACAAGCCCACCACATGACTTGCACAGGTGTCTTCATGCATGGTTAGCAGGGTGTCTGAATTTTATTTTTCCTCATAGGGTCTATGGTCATATTTTGTATGTTGCTTTTATGTCAGGGTTAGTGTTGGAAGATTGGTTGTTGTCATTGATGTCAACCCTAGTCATGGGTTTTGGACCGCAAGATTGATGAAGGTATTTGGACATGAAGGAAAATG
>ML784764.1:0-13348 GCA_009831015.1 Picea engelmannii | reverse complement strand
GAAATTGGGATCATGATGATAGGGGGAGCATGAGTGTTTCCATCAATGACAAAGGGGGAGATTGTTGGAAGATTGGTTGTTGTCATTGATGTCAACCCTAGTCATGGGTTTTGGACTGCAAGATTGATGAAGGTATTTGGACAGGAAGGAAAATGCACATCTAGATACAAGACCCATGGATGGATATTATACATCATGTTGTTTCCGGTGGTATGTGGCACGTCACGTGGATCCTCATGGTTGAGGAGAAATGAATTTTTGAAGATGACAAAGTGAATTGAAGAAGGAAGTACATGTAGGCCTTGAAGATAATTAAAGAAAAGAATTACAAAATAAGAAATTGTCAGGTCGGCCCTAATGTTAAAAGGAAGTGACATAAATGGTATAAATAAATATCATTATACATTCATTTGATACACAAGTCAAATTTCAGAGGAAATCAGAAGTAAAGAAGGCTGGATTTGAAGGGAGGATGAAGTGTTTTGGTGATGTGTTCTAAGGTATGTTATTTTCAGGTCATCTTACCATTTTTGCTATGACCTTTTTTCTAGAACTATTCATATGGTGAAATTGATATGGTATTGAGAAGAAATATCAAGGTACATGTGGTAAAAAGTTCAGCGCTTGATTCTCTATAATTATGGAGATACACTCTGTGGAAGATAGGGTTTTTGACCAGTCCTGAAGCTAGTCAATAAACAAGTGTTCTATGTAAAACAGTCATAACTTCTTCATAGAGAATCCAAATGAAGTGGGACAAATTGCATTGGAAAGAGTACAGACTTTAGTTTCTTGTGTGCGAGTTTCAGAATCTGATGTTAAATATTGAGCGTAGGGAATTCTGTGCAAGTTCGGTCTCCTGAATAAACCAGAATTGAACAAAGTCTACCATTCTCTCTATAACTTGTTTTTGGGTGGAAGGAAGGGGCAAGGATGGAGAGATAAATCCTCTCTTGATATTGGAGTACTGTATATTCCTCTTGGAGGTTTATCCCTCCCTTTACATTTGGAATTTGTAGCTACCTTTGGAAGTCATTACTTCCCTTGAACAATAATTATTGGTTATTTCTCATATATTGTGCATGGTGTATTGTGGTGTATTGGTGTAACTCTTATACTATTGTTCATTTCTCATTGGATATAGTTGAATGGTTTAAGCATAAGTTGAAAAAGGTTTTAAATTGTACTTGATATTGATTCACCCCCCTCTCAGTATCAACAAGTTGACAGGTCGATTCGGTCTCCCACAGGGGATTGGAATTTTTATGTTTAGTCTCTGTAATCTCTATGACTGATACCTTAAGACAATGGGCTTTATTTTGACTGGCTGGTTGAACTGGTTTCCCTCTGGGGCAGTTCAGTGTTTACAGTCAAGAACAAATGGTGATACTATAATTTCATATTTTTGAAGGCTTTTTATACAAATCTAACTTACAATTTTTTTTTTATCAAATTTTGAAATTTTAAATATATTTTAAATCTTCAAAAACAAATTTAATAATTATTTTAAAAAATATTTAGTTTTTATGTTGAAGACATGTTTAAGGGAGGGTTTTTCCCCAAAACTTGGTTCACCAAACCAGTGGGTTTGGAAAAAGTTATTTTGTCTATCAACTTGTCAAACATGTAGTCTATCATTATCGCAGACCATTTGTAATCTGCCATGGCCTTCGACCATCAGTCATTACCTTTACGATTGCTGGAAAAATTCTCCCTCTAATTCAATATGTTCATACAAGTTAAAAGATCATCACATAGCCATTCAAAGTTTCATTGCACTAGACTCACTTTCTCATTTGTTCATAAGCATAACCACTTCAATGATGATGTTAAGTTTTCTCAAAAGTTGACATGTGATCAAAACCAATGCACAACCATTCAATATAGACCAAATCAACACCATGGGAAGCGTTGGCTTCATTTTTAGCAAAAAATCCATGTTTGTTCGTTAACTCCAAATTCATTCTCTTCTCCATCCATATTTGACATGATCTTCCAGTGAAGAAGAAGAAGAATTCAAACTAATTGTATCTTTTGATTTTTTAACTGAAGGTACCTTGACCATGGCCAAATTTAACAGCATGATCAATGAAGCTTTGCTAATTAATTAGCAGCATGATCAATGAACCTTTGCTAATTATTCTTATTCTTATTCTTCTTCTTCTTCTTCTTATTATTATTTTTCTTTACGGAACATAGATTGAGTTAAATATAAGGCTAGCCTTAGATGAGACATAATATACTTGGAAGAATACTAAAAAACCAAATAAAGCTTGAGTGTCTTCAAAATGTTTTTATATCTGACTTGATCCATGATTCTTTCTTCGATCCTTTCCTTGGTCTTGAAAGGTATTGCAAGACACTTGCAAGTATTCTCCTCCTGCAAAAATTCATTGTCTTTATCGTTAGAAACCAAAATGGAAATTATTGTGCTAAAACATTTGAGATGAAATCCAAGATTCAATGAACATCTCTCTTGCCCTAACAAAATTTTGAATTTTTTTCTTTACAAGCCTAGAAATGAAAACCAACATTGTCGTTCTTGCTCGAATTTATCCCAAATAAAACATTCAAGAACATGAAAAACCCATTCAATCACCTTGGTTCATGCGGTTAACAATGTGTCTAGGTTTAAGGATGCATGTCAAACTATTTTTATGGATTGTACACAATTATATATTAAATTATGTAGTGATGTGCATTTAGTCAAGTTTGTTGATATTGATGAATATGGCATGTTATTTTTTTGGAGAGGAAAACTTGTGATCCCAAATCCATTGTTACACCCACTAGACACAATTAATATCCACTTTAATAAATATCATAAGAATGTGTAAGCTCTATAAAAAAAAATGCAACATCGATGACACATGGATAAATAATATAGGTGGATGTAATTACTCTCACAACTATAACACTACTAACACATGGATAATGGGTGGTGTATTCACATGGTTTTGTAATCACTAATATAACACTACTAACACATGGATAATGGGTGGTGTATTCACATGGTTTTGTAATCACTAATATAACACTACTAACACATGGATAATGGGTGGTGTATTCACATGGTTTTGTGTGCAGTGACTTGTTCAAAAGTTCAGCGAGCCAACTAAGTCAAATCCATGAATATTACAATAAAAACATAACTTCCTACATATATAGAATTAATCCATCCATAAAAAGTTCAGCGAGCCAACTAAGTCAAATCCATGAATATTACAATAAAAACATAACTTCCTACATATATAGAATATAGAATTAATCCATCCATAAAATCTCCTCATGATATTTTTCTTTGGCACCTCCTCGGATGGCCATCCACTTGGCATGGTTTGCATCATGTTAACAAAAAATCATAAAAACATAACTTCCTTACACATAAAGAATTAGGTCATCCATATAGTGTCCTCGTAACATTTTTCTTGATGCCTCATAGGATGGCCCGTCCACTTGGCACGGTTTCCATCATGCAACCAAAAATCATATCATATTGATGGGAGAAGGACAAACCAAAATGTGTTGTGTTGTGAGTGGAATGATAAAAAGATGATATGACGATCCTTCTACCTTAAGCTTTTTCTATACATAAAGGAGAATGTTATAATTTTGAATCAAAATATAAAGGAGAATGTTATAATTTTGAATCATCATTTTGAGAAATTGTTATAAAACTTATATTTGTCATGATTTATTTCTATCAACATATTATATTCAACCATAAAGAAATTTCCTCAACCATGTAAATGATAACTGCAAAATCAATCCAACCTTCTTCATCGATTTGAAAAAAACAAAATCATACATTTTTTAGAATATAGTTCACAAAGATATCACAACAAAAGTTAAGGAAATGTGCATGGAAGGGCATATCCCAGGTACATGTACATTCCATGTGGAAATTTATGGAAAGGCATACCCTAATAATTAAGCATGTATATTTCTTCAAGCATAGGATTACTAACACCACTTTTTTATTGTTAATAGAAGAGTAGTTATGAATATAAATATCATTAATGGAAGGAGAATATTTCAGTAACATTTTGATGTTTGTGGCTCTTCGTCATGTTTAATGCAATGTTAGGTGGAAAGTTAACATTTTTCAAATTTTGAGTGGAATTTTTGGTTCAAATTCTAGTTACTTTTTTCGCTTGTTCTTCATTCTCTAATGCTTATATTGGTTTAATGTTGATTTTTCTTTGTTCTTCTCCTAATTCGACCTAGATGATAGTTATTCTTATATCATTGTCATTGAAGATAACGAGTTGTCTATGGTTGTGGTTTAATACATATTTTTGAATATTTTAATTCAAAAATCAATTATTTAAAATATAAAAAGAAAAAAAATAATTAATATATAAATTATCATATAACGCCATCACGAAGATGCAAATTTATAGATGGTTGTATACATTTATCATGTATAATTATATTGGTTTATAACAACTAGATATGTATTGTGGTCAAAAATATACTTTCAATTATTTATGCTTTCATTTCATTAAATGTAAATAAGGGAAATACATGATATTTCTAAGTTAATAAGTTAACTCATTTTGGTAGAAGGCACAGAGCCAAAGTCATAATCACGAGATTTTTATGCGAAGATGGAAACAAGCTTGCCAGATCCCTTTCGTGCTTCATCCTACATTTCCTTCCTTGAATCACTTTGAGCATGCTAACCATCTAATTACAAAGATTCAACAAGACTAGATCTAAGGTAGGCTTGGCCACTTGTATACTTCCAAGTTGATCTTTTTTATAAAAAATATTGGCCACCATTGAAATTTCTAAGACCATGCAACATGTTCTATTGTAAAACCTGTTGCTTGTGTTCTTCCACCCCTATAACATATAACATCCATTATCGAAGGATCAATAGTTCTTTTCACCATTTTCCTATAAGAATTTATGTGATCTCATATGAATAAGCATCTGAGAAGTGAATAGTGCTAAAAAAACATCTTATGGTGCCCCATGCTTGCATCTTTTTAACTCATGGAAGGCCAAGACCAAAACAATACCTCATATCCATAACCTTATAACCTGCAAGCATTTGAGACAAGGTGTAATAACCCCCCCTACTTACCACTTCTTAACTCACACATGGATGTGATAGGTGCAACACCCCCCACTTTGTGACATCTTAGTCCATGAGCAGTAGGATGTAGGTGCAATACCCCTCACCTACCACTTATTAGCCCACAAATGATTAGCACTAGGTGCATCACACCCCACTTATGTCTTCTTAGTATGTTGTATGGATTTTGCACTTGATACTAGCCATGCATATATCCCCTCGAATCTCATTGTATGGAGTTTGCATAATACATGGGCTACCTCAAATCCACTTTAAGATGACATGAAGGTCCTCTATATTATCCTTTTAATGACTTACATGTGTTAAAGTTCTCCATTGAGTGTCCATTCTATGATCTAAATGCATGAATGTATCCTCCTATTTGATGTTTAATGGTATGGTATTAAGATTTCTTAGCAAAGAATTTGGTCCATCCTATGTTTCCACTTAGCATGAACTCATTCCCTCACCCTACGTGTCCATTCCTACCATCACAATTATTGCAAACCATTGGTACAAATAAATAGTTGTGATTGGAGATAGTTTAATTGCAACTGCTATACAAACTTCACTGACAACATAACACTGCTCTTTATTCCTTTCCTCATCCTATATGTCCACTCTTCAACATTTTCTTTTACCCATTAAAAATATGTGCTAATTTTTAATATAAAATCTAAAAAAAATAACATAAAATAAAAAACTATAATCTTATAATAAAAAGTATAATCACATGGAAAAGACAACGAGTACTAAGCAAAAAGAAACTTTGTAATCATAAAGCCAATCCGAAACTACCACTAAAGAGACATCTAAAAAGTATTTTTATAAATGACAAGAAAGGCAAGCAAAAGTCGTTAGAGAAATCCGACCAAATTGAATATGAATTTTAAACCTCGCCGCCCATGTAAAGCATGAACAACTTATACACTTTCTCTTTCAACAACTTATCATTGAATTTGCTCCATCACAAATAAAAATAACTAGCAACAACCACATTTATGTAAAAAGTGGTTGATATACGCCGATCGGCGCCATTAATTTAAAAAATTGGAAAATGGCGCCGATCGACGTATATCAACCACTTTTTACATAAATGTGGTTGTTACTAGTTGACGACCGGCATGCATCGCCACAACCATGAACATATTTTGATACAATTTAAATGTAATATTTAAATATTATTTAGTAATTACTTAATTATTATTACGTTAATAATATTTTATGTCTTAATACAAAGAACATAAATGACTATGTGGCTATTTCAATTTGATTAATGTGAGATTTGATAAAAGTTCAATATTACTCCATGTATCAACAAATTTCATTCTCCTAAACCCTTCGGGTTAAGTTTCACGAGCACTTTAATTTTTTAAATATCAACCACATTTAATATCTAACTAGAAAAATTGATAATACTTTTAAAGTTGTAACACATCATTTAAACGAGAAATTAACATTGTTTTTTACAAAATATTATTTTTAATTCAACGACAAATTTACACATAATAGAAAGGGTGTTTCTTAATCATAATAGAAAGAGTTTTTCTTGTTTCGAAACTTTAAAATGCTTCGTTACATTACACTTTTCAACACTTTGTTTTCACCAAAAACCATTAAAATATTAAATCCAAATCCATTGTATTAGACCTACCAGTGGTGTCCACTATATCGTTAAAGTTCGCCTTATTATTATAAAATCGTATGATTACAAAGTTTTTAATTATGGTTTAATAGATTTGCGTATTTGCAATTATGGTTTAAGATGGCTAACTCACGTGGAATTTAATACCACGCGGCCGACATAACCCCATTTCCTTTTTATTTGGTGGGTGCAATGTGTCCCCCCGACCGTTTTAATTTAGTCCATCATAAAGGCTTTAATTATTTTAAAAGCTTTCAACGTGTTGCGCACGGTTTAGAGTCTTTTTGTAAGCCAATAAAGCATCACAACGTGTGTAAATTATAAATTATTCTCCATAGTGTTAGCAATTAATTAAACAACCAGTTAGCATGATAGAGATAAGCGTGCAGTAAATGCATCGATTTCAATAAATTCTTGGAAGAACTAGAAACGTTTGGAAGAAGTAATTCCAGTGATTGATCTTGAAACCAATCAACGGTGCAATTTATTTCACCATTGTATAAATACCCATTCCCATAGTGCATACAGAGAAAATCTCACTGTTTTAATCACAATATGATTTTTACAGCCATTATTCTTGGATACAAGTCAATGTTATGATAATGTACTAAATAAGACAGTAAGTCATCTTCAAGGATGATATAGATACATATAGTTTATAGTCAAGGTACTTGAAACTTTTGTTTTTCTCATGGAGAAATATGAAGTCAAAAGTAAAATGTTAAAAGATATGTAATTATGATAGTTTCACTTGATTCTTAATAGAATAGCAGTGAGACTGCTTTTTTTCTTGGTGAAAAAAAAATACCCATTCCTGTAATGCGATAGACAAATTATTATGTGTTCATCTATGCTTGTGTTTAACTGTGTGTGCTCTTCTCTGATTTGGTATCAGAGCCAAGAGAGTCGTGAGGGTCGTGTGAGTCGGAGAGGGCAAAGTTGTGAGGTCCAAGAGAGTCGTAAGGGTTGTGAGGAATTACTGCTATCGTTTCATTTCTTGTGTAAGAGTGCTCTCCACATGTGCAAAAGCGTCGTGAGTGCCCTGTGAGAGTAGAGAGGGTCGTGAGTGTAGTGAAGGGTGAAAGCACAAAGAGAGGTGAGAGGGCCGCAGAACTTGTTGTTCTGTCACACTGCATGGAAGAGTTTGATCTATCCAAAGTAGGAGCAAAGCTACCGCCCATGCTGTCTCAGGATTAAAAAAAAAAGAGCAGTTGCTAAGCGTTGATAGTCGTTATTGTGACTGGGAGAAGAGATTGTGACTAGTTTTTCTTTGTTGTACGAAAAAGCAGTGAAGGGACCATCGTTTTCTCTTGAGAGAAGGGCGTTGGCAGTGTCAAGAGTCGTGTGAACGTGAAGGAGGTGAGGGATGCATGAGAGGGCCGTCAATCTGCATGAAGATTACATGTTTGTTTGCTACCTGTCCGATGTGAGATCATTTGTTGTTTGTCTGTTGTAAGGGAGAGTCGTGGACTCTTAGGCCCATTGGAATCGCTAAAATCCGAGGGGTGATTGAGGCTAGAGGATCTCTGTGGAAGAGGCATTCAATTTTTTTTTGAAAGAGGCGGTGAAGGTATACATATTGTTCCTTATGGCTGGTAAATTTCAGTTAAAAGGGAATTTTTGTCTTTTTATGGTTGAATGTTAGACAATTTGGTGAAAGAGGTTTTTAAATTATGTAAAGAGGAACATAAATTATAAAAAGATGATGTGAAAGGTGTTATGGTGTGGTGAATTTAATTAAAATAAAAACTTGAACTAAGGCTAAATGGTGGTGTGTGATAATGTGATGATATGGTCTTTATTGGTAATATTGTAGTGTGATTATATGTTTTTCATGAGGTACGAATTATGATAAAGCTTACATTATAAAGAGGTGATGTTATATATTGTGATTTGGGTTATCCAGAATTTGGAACATCGATTATTATAGAGTTTTTTTTTGTTCTAGAGTATTGGTTATTACTAGCCATTTTAGTGCTTTAAAAAAAATGGCAAATATCATGGCATATTCATATATAAATGAATCAAATGATTTAGATGGGGAAAACTATGTCAATTGGAAGTTTAAGTTGTAGATGTTGATGGAAGGATACAATGTTTGGTCGATTGCATGTGGAGACGAAGCAAAACTAGTTGCCCCAGCAACCTCAGTTCAGGATTGGGAGCAACGAGAGACTAAAGCGAAGGTGATTTTGAGGACGTCCTTCAAGGAAAATATCATCCCACACGTTAGGGAATGAAAAACATCCTATGAAACTTGGGAGACACTTAAATATTTGTATGAGACGACGAACACAAATCGTGTATTATTTTTGAAGAGTAAGCTTCTTTCAATTAAGATGGAGGAGAATGAAAATATCAATAACTTCCTTTCTAGAATCAAAGAGTTGAAAGATAAGCTACGAGATATTGATGAAAATATTTCTAGTACTGACCTGGTCACTGTCACATTAAATGGCATGTTGGATGATCATCAAATGTTCATTACTGGTCTTGCGGCAAGGAAAAGGCCCCTACTTTTGATGGATTGACAAGTATTCTTTTGCAAGAGGAGGAGCATAGAAGGAATCTCAATAGCAAATCTCACAATTCAGATCTAGCATTGGTGGCGAAAGGGAAACAACCCTACAAAGGAAATCCATGGAGGAGAAATAAACAAGGCAAGCCACATACAAAACCAGATAATGGCAGGGCACCACCAAGCACAAACAAAAATGTGAAGAAGAATGAAGGATGCTTCTACTGTGGTAAGTTTGGACATTATGCTAAAGATTGTAGGAGGAGGAAGTTTAATGAGTCCAAATATAACAAAAATTCAGGAAATTTTGTTGATAAAGGTGCTAGCGTATGTGATGATTTCAAAAATCTCAAGTTGTTTATTTTTTATGTTGCTTTATCAGCAGACACTAATGATGCTAATGCCTGGTTTATTGATTCTGGTGCTTCAATTAATATGTCATGTAATAGGAATTGGTTTGATACATATCATGAAAACATTAATGATGTTCATAAGATCTATCTAGGAGATGATAGGTTACATGAAATTAAAGGGTATGGAGATGTATCTGTCACTTTACCTACTAGTGAGGTGAAACAAATCCATAATGTAATGTATGTGCCAGGGATAAAGAAAAATTTAATTTATGTATCCACCATTGCAGATCAAGATCTAAAAGTTGAATTTGTTAAGTCACAATGTGTGGTGAAGAACATACGGGATCACTACAAAATCATCGCAAGAGGATCTAGAGTTGGAGGACTATATAAGCTTGATGTTACAAGGGGGGATCATCAAGCGTTGAAATCCACAACTATGTCAATGGAAGAGTTATGGTATCAAAGGTATGGACACCTAAACCATAATGATCTTATGATGCTTCAAAAGAAAGAAATGGTAGAAGTTCTTCCAATGTTTAAGAGTGAACATGTTGAATGTGAAGGATGTGCATTGGGAAAACAACATAGAGAAGAGTTTCCTATGCATATAGATAAAAGAAAGCGAGAAATTATTGAACTAGTCCACAAATGGACCCACACAAAATAGATCTCTTGGAGGAGCATATTATGTCCTTATCTTTATTGATGATAGAACTAGATACACTTGGGTCTATTTTATGAGAAAGAAAAGTGATGTCTTTGAATATTTTAAAGAATTCAATAATATGGTTGAAAAGAAAACATGAAGGAGCATCAATATTCTCAGGTTAGATTAAGGAGGGGAGTATACATCAGGGGAATTCATTAGGTATTGCAAAAATAATGGGATTCAACAACAGTTTACAGTGCCACATACTCCTTAGCAAAATGGAGTAGCAGAGAGGAAAAATAGAACCTTGGTTGAATGTGCTCGCAGTATGATAAAAGGTAAAAATCTTTGTAATGGTTTTTGGGCTGAAGCAATAAGTATTGTTGTATATCTAAATAATAGGAGTCCTATAAAAATTTTAGAGCACAAAACACCTTTTGAATCTTTTTATAGATATAAACCAGAAGTGAGTCATTTGAGAATATTTGGGAGTAAAGCATTTGCTCACATTCCAAAAGAAGATAGAAGAAAGCTTGATGGAAAAGAAATCAAATGCATATTTATTGGTTATTGTACATAATATAAAGCCTATAAAAGGTTTGATCCTAACAATCATAAGATGTTTGCAAGTAGAGATGTGTTGTTTCATGAAAATGCAAATGAAGTACGAAAAGCATATGGTTATGATGTATGGAATCTACCTAAAGAAAATGAGGAAAGTGCTAAAGAAGAAGAAGAACAAGTCCAAGGAGAAGCTCCAAGCATCATATATTCTACAAGTAGCTAGAGCACGCCTAGAAGAGGTGAAGGAACTCCACAAAGAAGTAAAGAACTAAGGAGGACAACAAGACAATCTAAGACCCTGGTCAAGTATAGAGACTATGCCTTAATAACTCAATCTCTGAATGTGGTAGAGCTCTTAAATTATGAGCAAGCTAAAGACCACACAGAATGGATGGATGCCATGAAGGAAGAATATGATTCTATAATTAAAAATAAAACATGAGAATTGATAGAATTGTGTGAGAACAAAACCCCCATAGCATCAAAATGGTTGTTCAAATATAAATTTAATGTTGATGGTAATATAGACAAACACAAAGCTAGATTGGTTGCCAAAGGTTATTCACAGAAAGAAGGGATAGATTATGAAGACACTTTTTCTCCTGTAGAAAAAATGAATACTATTAGATTAATAATTGCATTGGCTACCAAGAATAATTGGAAGTTGCAACAATTATATGTCAAGTCATCATTTTTGAATGGAGAATTAAAAGAAGAGGTTTATCTTGTTCAACTAGAGGGGTTTGTAAAGAAAGGACAAGAACATCTTGTATTCAAGTTGAATAAAGCTTTATATGGACTTAAATAGACACCTAGGTCTTGGTATGAGAAAATTGATACATTTTTCTTTCAACAAGGTTTTATAAAAAGTAAAAGTGATCCCAATTTGTATATCAAGAAAAATAAAAATGGTAAAATTGCTTTGATTTCTCTATATGTAGATGATCTTATCATAACAGGAAGCGCTATTGGGTTGATTGAAGAGATCAAAAGAAAGTTGTGACAACAGTTTGGAATGAAGGATCTTGGACATTTACATTACAGTTTAGGTTTTGAGGTATGGAGAGAAAATGGTAAGACCTTAATCACACAAAGAAAATATACAAAGGAGGTACTCAGGAGGTTTAATATGAGCACATGTAAGCCAATATCTACTCCATTAGAACAAAATGTTAAGATGATGACTCAAAAGAAGTGGATGGTACTTTGTATCGACAATTGGTGGGGAGTCTAAATTATCTTGCAATAACCAGGCTAGATATTGCATATTCAGTTAGCATCCTTAGTGAATTTATGGCTAAGCCTCATGAGAATCACTGGAAAGTTGCAAAGAGAGTCCTCCGATATTTGAAAGGGACTATTGATTTTGGTATTGAGTATATACTTAGTTCAAGCATATTTTAAGGAGGAGGAGACAATGCACCAAATGAAAGATGATATGGATATTGGAGAACATAAATCTCCTCCTTTGAATGTGGGCAAGGAGGAAGATATTGACCACCATGTGTTTCACTATTTTTTATGTTTTTCAATGTAATTAGAACAATAGGTGTCCTTTTAAAGTAGTATACTTGTAAGGACAGTTGGGATGTAATAAATGTAGACCCTCACAAACTCTTTTATGTGGCTTATGACAACTATCAATTTTGTATGAAACTTCACAACAATACCTTTTGTATGCTTTATGTTTAGATGTGCTACAACTCTTTTTAAAATAATATTTCCTAGTCTCGATTAATAAAATAAAATAAACTATATTATTTAATATTTTGAAATAATTTTTACAATTATAAAGGTTATATTTATTTTTTCTCTTTGTTTTAATAATATTTTTTTTAATTGTTAGTCATGTTCTTGTTAACAATGCTTTCCTATAAAAAATACAAGATTTCTAGGTATCTTTAACATCTCCTCTCCTCACTGACTATGTTTTATTATCTTTCTAAGGCTCACATTATTGCCTTCCTTCCAATATTAGCCTTAATCGACCCTCTGAATCTATTATCATTCATTATGATTACTAGCTCGATGAACAATATACGAACTTCCTCATAGCAAGAATCCTCTTAGTTTATGATATTCATGATCAACTAAGAAATCCCTCTACTTCACTAAGACCATTTGGTCTTTTGCGCTTAAAAACTCCCCCCGTTTCATCTTCACTTCTTGCTCCACTAGTAAGGGTCATTTCCCTCATAATGCTTGGTATGATTCACATTGTAAAAACAATCAAGGCCTAACAAAACAAATTATAATGCATACACCCCCAAATTGAAGTAAATGCATAAAATATATATGAGCATTCTTAGGAGGAAAAATAAGATCTACCTTTTGAAGAAGTGCTTATCTAAACTCAACCAACTCTAGTTCACCCTCAAGCTCTTTTGGAGTGCCTTCCTCCCTAAGAAATTAGTGTATGCAATAATTGATTTCTTTACTTGCTTTGACTACACCTTTAGTCTATACAATGCTCCAAACCAACTGTAGCGTTTGAGTCAATCCACAACCTATCCATTTTCATTTGTTTCCT
>ML784763.1:531217-543453 GCA_009831015.1 Picea engelmannii | reverse complement strand
AGGGACGTCTCCCTTGGGATTAGCCACCCTAAATAGAAAGAGCTCCCCATCGAGGTGACAGTGGGTGGGGAAGCTCCTGTTACGCCAGTTTGAGCCTTGACTTCAAGCTACCTAAACCTTTCCTACAAACTGAGCGATAACATACCTCAGTGACATCCTTGTTTACAATTGGACATGGAAATAACCCCATTAGGAACATAACATTTTCTCATAGCAATTTGCATTTTTTAGTTTTGTGAGGGTGATTTGGAGCAAAATATACTTAGAGATATGAATTTTCTATGTTTGTGGCTAAGTTGCATGAAACGTGGAAACGTTTAGAAGTTTTTGAAACATGCACGTTTGGAAACATGACCCCCCCCCCAAAAAAAAAATGGATACATCGAGGGAAACACGATATATATATATATATATATATATATTATATTTTTTAAATAACACATTATCTTGCAAGAAAAAATAATGATACACATAAATGACATTTTAGAAGGAAAACCATTTCTATATTAACATGAAAGGATATGTGGCACACAGTTAGAGGAGTAATGCCTTGCATGAGGACACTTAGATACAACCATGGAATAGGAGCATTGGACTAACACCTTGTTAGAGAGTGCATCTTCCTAGAGGAGAGACATTAAACCCTATGAGAATCATGCTTCAAGGGCATTTCACCATGGGGGTTGGATAAACCCTAGTATGACACTTGTACATCCTTGTATTGTAGAGAGCAGTGTTATCAAAACCGGATTGGTTGATCCCAAAAATGTGAACCAATGGACATCGAAGTACATAGAGGGCTTGGTGCTCTTGATTAAATACCAGTTCCATACCCTCATACATGATATAATCCAGTGGAAACGTTGCAATCCTGCCAATCTTGAAATCATGAAAACCATTAAGTTCGCTGAATTTTGAATGGGGCCTAAAATTCTACTTTCTCCATATGAAGTCCAAGGAGGTTGGAACCACTCTCAAACATCTTGAAACAATTAATGGTAAGGTTTAAAATTTAAGTAAAAAGATGTAATTCATCCTTTTACTTTAAGAATTTAATATGACCATTAATTACAAGGTTGGGTGAAATGGTGATGATAGTTGATTGAGCATGTGGATAGATTTAAAATGTTTATTAGTGGTTAATTAGGCTTTTTTGGCCACCTAAGGGACTCATGACCCTCTTGGTCGCTTGGACAGGCCCACAAAACTAAAAATTTCTGCAAAAACGGTTGCCAAATGTGTTGAAATGGCTTGGAAACGTCGCTGGCCGTTTCGTACAGTGTTTCCAAATCGAGAAACACCGTATGAAACAATTGACGGCGTTTCCAAGCCGTTTCGTACCCATTTTGGCATTTTGGCGTGTTTCAGGTACTGGTACATGCCTTGGGGGGCCATTTCCCCTTATCCAAATCCCGACATTTCAAAAACTGTGATGCCTTTGTATCTCTTTCCATGCAACTTAGATTATATATATATATATATATATATATATATTATAGATATAGATTATTAAAATTTTCCTTGTGATATATATGTATGCATGTATGTATACTAAAACATGGGAAAATATCTCCTTTGTGGCTGCTAAAATGTCCAAGTGAAAAGAAAATCGTTTCCTATAACACTCTTTCTCATGTTTTTTGATTGAGGTCAACCCTAAGGTTTCGAGCTTTGACCCATTCCCATAAGTTTTGACTTTTTTCATTTAGATAATTTTTTTACTATTTTTATTGGTGGGGAAATAGTTTCCGATAACTCTCCCATATTTTTTGATTTGGGTCATTCCTAAGGTGTTGAGCTTTGACCCATTCCCCATTAAGTTGAGCTTTGACCCATTCTCCATTAAGTTGAGCTTTGATAAGTTGTGATTTTTTTATTTAAATGATTTTTTTACTATTTTTATAGTGGGGGGTGTCGTCCGTTCTCCTTTGGGGGACATGGGATGTCAAGTAATGCAGCGATTTGGCATTGAAGACACACAATGTGTCCCCATGATGCCTAGGGAATTCCATCTTCCACCCTGGTGCAAGATAGGCATCTCAATCCCATATTGGGCATAGAGGAGGCGTCCCCCTCTTGAGTTTGCATCCCCTATTACAGAGGATGCAAACCAAAGTAATACTCTCTACCTTTATATGCATGCCCATCTTGATAGTTGGGATGACAACTTGCATTTCATATTCATAGTTTTCTACAAGCTATATTTCTTTTCAAACTTGTCTTGGTTTTCAACCTCTAGCAGCTAGCCCCCCTTACCATTGCCTTTTAGGCACCCTTGACGTTGCCAATGCCTCAGCAAGCTCACGAACAAGATAAAACTGAGTAGTTCATCTAGCACATCGATCAACAGTTCAAGACAACCTTGTCTGACAGCAACAGAAGTATGAGAAGCAACACAATGCTCATCATATGCCTCAGCAAGCTCATGAACGAGATAAAACCGAGTAGTTCATCTATCATATCGATCAACAGTTCAAGATAACCTTGTCTGACAGCAACAAAAGTATGAGAAGCAACACAATGTACATCATGTCCCACATCGGTTGAATGCCACTGACAAAGTTTAGTTCTATATGCAGAAGGAAAGATTTAAAGCCCCTTATCAAAAACTCAAGCCTCTCTGGTATGGTCCATATATGATTATCAAAGCAACAGATGATAACACGTTTGTCCTAGGAATCCCCTTATATCTTGGTATGCATCCATTCTTTAATGGTGAACTTCTTCAGGCATATGCATTGCCCTTTCTCAAGCCTTCTGCAAATTTGCATCTGAAAGACTTAGATCCTGATTATTTGCCACCTACCTTGATGGACTCCATCGTTGAAAGATAGGTTAACCATACTCGTCAGTCTAACAATTTTATTTGTTCCAGACTGTTAAGGGAAAATAGTACCCATGTCCACATTAGTATAAGTGTACACCTTGGAACAAATCAAAGCACCATTTTCTAACTAAATCAACAAGCAATGGAGGGCCATTACTCTGAAGGAATGATCAGACCTCAACGTCGACCTATCCACAAGTTGACGTCATCAGACTTCCTCGAGTCTTCAACTGATGTTGCAGGCTTCCACAATCCTTTGGCCAACTTCAACATTGACACCGACCTTGGTCAAGATTCTAGAATAATATTGACAACATCGACATTTAGCTCAACTGGGACTGCCTCAACAAGGAAGATGAACCTAGCAGCACCTATGTAGAAGTTGAACTGTCAGCAGTTAGACAACTAAATGACCAAATGCATTGTTGGATTGGAATTTTCTAGCTATAAATATCGTTTCATTGCATTATATTAGATTTCTCAAGTGTTAACACTCTTCACAATCCTCTCATGTTTTGGCACATAGAGCACCTCTACACGAACAGTCCCACAAATCTATTGTAATACTTTATGTAAACATCTGTACTTTGGCATTGTAATAAAAGTTGAGCACATCTCATACTTAGTCTACTTTGTTTATTTAATGTCTGATTATATTTGTTCTTATAACACTACGCTCTAGTCAACTAAATATATATAGTCACCTTAGTCCACACACTTATAGCCGAGGAATTCCCTATGATACTTGGTTGGCATTGTAATAAAAGTTGAGCACATTTCATACTTAGTCTACTTTGTTTATTTAATGTCTGATTATATTTGTGCTTACGACACTACGCTCTAGTCAACTAAATATATATTGTCACCTTAGTCCACACACTTAAAGCAGAGGAATTCCCTATGATACTTGGTTTCCCCCAAGCTTACCTGGGGGTTTGGATCAATGGGTTTTAATACTTTTTCCTGAGGAAATAATCTCACCCATCCTCGTGCACTTAAGCTAAGAATGGGGATACTGGTGCCATGTCAATCCTCGCTGAGCTCTCCCCTTTCTTCCTGGGAATTTCAGGATGGAAGGAGGATTGACCACCAGCCAAATGGACTGCTGGTAACCCCAAAATTTGACTCTGATATTTCTGTAGACTTAGCACAAGAGCATATACCAATCGAGCCAACCCTTGGGGCTGTGGGTTTCTATACTTTCTGATATGCTCAATATACTTTCTTCAGCCAGTGAGTGGCCTCACTTTCTTCTCACTGATATGATCCTCTTTGTTACATACAATATCCTTCCGTCTCCACTTATTCTTCTAAGTTATGGAAGAGGGAGGTTAGGGGTAAACAGAGGATAGTATAGCTTGTTCATTTTGCTTTCCTATAACTGTAACTTAAAAAAGATTCCTGTAATTTTGAAAGTCAAAGATTGAGAAAAATACCTGAACTCTTTTACCTACAGAAATAGGCTTTGCAGATGCATAGACATTCATTCCTAAAGAAGCCGCCTTTAAATGGTTGATATTGAGTTCAATTCCTGCAATCCTCTTGAATCCAGAAGAAATGTGAGCACCCATGCTTGCAAGAGCCTCTGAAACCAGGGCAGATACCCCTCCATGAAGAACATCGAAAGGCTGTTCATTTGTGTCCAGAAATTAAACCAATTTAGCAAATTAGCCATAGATAGCCAGTAAAAGCGAATATTAAAGTTAGGTTCTTTGCTTTCAAAAACTCTCTTCTAAAGCTTATGTAACGAACTAATCCAGAAATGTCGTGAGCATATATTACTCTATAGTTTTATTCTTTAAGTTCACTCTCCAACAAAATTGCCGTTCATTTTTTTCTACAGACTATAAGAACAAAGTATATATTTCACACTTGTATCCACAAAAACTCCATGCACATACCACAGACAGAGGCTACATACATAATATGTCATCACAAAATGCAATGTACCCATGTCATGCAAATAATCTGTAAGCACAAAATACTATCACTTCACCATTAAACATTGATTATCATTAAACTGAATACCCTCATGACCTAGAAAGGCGTCAAATGCATGAATTGCCCCCATTCCAATCTTATACATCACAAAATACAGTGTACCCACATGGT
Source organism: Picea engelmannii (assembly GCA_009831015.1). Taxonomy (NCBI): domain Eukaryota; kingdom Viridiplantae; phylum Streptophyta; class Pinopsida; order Pinales; family Pinaceae; genus Picea; species Picea engelmannii. Next base: position 538,514 of record ML784763.1, on the reverse strand, counting down.
GTCATGTCTAGCTGATGTGCAAAGTCTTCTTCCAAAGGCACAAAAAATGATGTAGAATAGATCTAACAACAGACACTAATGTAAAACCTCCTACCTGGCAGCAGCATTGGGTGACAGTAAAACGCCCCGATACTCGGTCCGAGCTAGCCAAATCCACCTCAAACCCAAAGGGCCTAAGCACTGAATCAGGTGCTCTTGAACCTTTTTTGGTCTCTGGAATTTTTCCTTGTAGATACTTCTTTGTGAAAGAATCTTCTGGTCCGGAAGCCATATTGTACCAGAGCTCAATCTAACTGGTTCTGTAAATGGGCTTACTGAGATCAGTACGCTGCTGCAAAGGATTCAAGTACCTTGGGCTGTTATTCGACAGTGGAATAAGCTTTGTATTAGTTGTGAGCGTTCTGCAAGGTAAAAATCATTCACAAACTTGCGGGGATTTGTTACTCTTTGATGGCGAGCATGTGGCATGAATTTCAAAGGAATTGAAGCAATCAAGGTTGTAACATTGGCGGACCTGCTGTTGTAGTCACCTGAAAACATATTTCTATTCATTGGCCACGTGAAAAACGAAATATTTTAATTCAACTTTATGGACAACTGAGTTAAGATAATGGGCTCGTACCATATGGGTATAGGATAGGGTTATCTTCAATTTTGTGGGCAGATTGATAAATACAGATCTTTGAAACACGACCGAGTATCTATTTTCTTATGAATTTTCTTAGACTTTGCCCGCTTTCACTTAAAAAGAAGAAGAGTACAATGGAATCAACAGCTGGTGAAATCATCACGCAAGTTAGAAAAGCCAGCCTAACTTTCAACGCTATTGTTTAACAGTGGTGTGCCCCACTTCAAACGTCGTTGTAGGCTTAGGCTGGCACTTCAAACGTCTATGAGAATGATTGTTGTTGTCGGGTTTATATTTTTGCTTTTTTGTTTAGTACTGTAGTTTGCTTGGAAAATATAAATCGTTCTATTATATAGTTTGCAAGTGAGAATGAAACCACCGATATATATTCTAATCTTCTTTGATATATATTTTAGGCTTTGGAATTCTTTGATATATATTTTACTCTTCTTTGGACTTTAGCATGATTTAAAAAAAAATAAAAAATCATATTTTTAATCACTTTAAAAAAAAAAAAAAATCTTTGGAATTTAATATGACTTTAAAAAAATCATATTTTTAATCATTTAAAAAAAATTTCTTTGGAATTTAACATGACTTAAAAAAAAATCACTTTATTGCTTTGGAATTTGATTTGAATTTGTGACCTCTTAAGAGGAATCACATGTTTTTAACCATTAGGCCCACTCAGGTTGTATAAAATCACTTTATAAAGTCAAGTCATTAGAGAGAGACATTTGCACGGTCATTTCTTCATGCTAGGCACCGCCAATGTAGAAGTACCTCCGAGCTACAAAAACTAACACTAGCGATGTACTTCTGGAACCTACAATTGGATCTATTTCTAACTCCATCATCTCATCTGCTGTTGTAATTGCTCCCTTTGAACATGAAGCCCTCGATGCTACCTGCGTTGAACTCTGATCTAGAGACCTTTCCATCCAAGACATACTCTTAGGAGTCTCCTCACTCTCTTGAGCATCGAAGTGTGTCATCTCATACCAACTAAGTTTCTCGATTGTACTGGAAGAAGCCTCACAACTACTAGTCTTTGATATTGACACCGAATTTGAATCCAAGAATCCACTGGATCCATCGACATGATTTCCCAACAACCTGTATAACCTCTCATACTTGACACCAACTGTTGTGTCCGAAGTAGCTCCCTCTAGATATAAGAACACATGTCCATGAAAGAACACAAGAAAGTTATTATTTTTTTAAATTTAATAAAATATAAATTAATAAAAAATAAGAAACTTTATTAATTTTCTTTAAATCTAATAAAACATAAATTAATAAAAAATAAAGGAAATCCTTTCTTAATTTTCTTTAAATTTAATAAAATATAATTTAATAAAAAAGGAAACCATTTATTTTTTAAAAAATTAATAAAATATAAATTAATAAAAATATAATTTAATAAAAAAAAAGGAAACCATTCATTTTTTAAAAATTTAATAAAATATAAATTAAAAGGAAACCATTTATTTTTTAAAAAATTAATAAAATATAAATTAATAAAAATATAATTTAATAAAAAAAAGGAAACCATTCATTTTTTAAAAATTTAATAAAATATAAATTAATAAAAAATAAGGAAACATTTTTTTATTTTCTTTAAATTTAAATCTAATAAAATATAAATTAATAAAAAATAAAGGAAATCCTTTCTTAATTTTCTTTAAATTTAATAAAATATAATTTAATAAAAAAATAAAGGAAACCATTCATTTTCTTTAAATTTAATAAAATATAAATTAATAAAAAAAAAACATTTTCTTCATTTTCTTTAAATTTAATAAAATATAAATTAATAAAAAATAAAGTAAATCTTTTCTTCATTTTCTTTAAATTTAATAAACTCAAATTGATTGAGTTAAAACTTAATAATCATCGTTACAAAATTATTTTATTTATTTATTTATATAAATTATTATTAAATATAATGTAATTTTTATTAAAAGAAATATAATTATATTCTGAATAATGTATACATAGAGTATGCATTTAGTTTAAAAAATCTTTCAACTCAAAGAGGAAAAAAAACACAATAAAAATGGCCTTCTAAAAAAGGTCTCAATACAAATGAAGTCTACAAAGAAAATAGCCACCAATCTTAACTATGAAGAAAACCTAGAGACAAATTAGAAGAGAACCTGGACGGACCAGGTCAGAGCGACAAACAAATCCCTCAATATTCAGATCTGGAGGGACAACAAAACAAGAGAACTTGCAATCACGAAAGAGAAAACCAAAAACTGCATGCCCTAAACGGACCTCAAAGTGCTGACCTGGGCTCCAAAAATCAACACTGCATGCCCGTAAAAGGACCTCAAAGCTCTAACTCAAACCTCGATAAAGAAACAAAAACCCCAATATCCACTCCAAAAAACCTAGACCCAAAGGGGAGCACAGGGACCCCTAGCCACCAAGACCACCGAGAAAACTCTAACATTGCATCAAGCCCTGAACATACTAGGAGGGATGGATTGGTGAGTTCCAATCCTTAAGAAAACTTCCGAAAAACCTTCGTGCACACTAAAGGCTGAAGCAAAAATAGATTAGAATCCCAAATGATGGAACAAGCACCAAAAAACTAGATCCGAGGCTACAAACTAGAGAAAATGCATTGGATGGCGCACCCATAGGCAGGGCAACATACCCCAGATAAAACAAATCCGTACAAGGAAGCGCGGCCACCAAGCATCTCATCGAGCATGCAAAAGAAAAACCGATCCATCTAAAGGAAAGGGTGGCCACAAATTGAGCGAGAAGGAAGAGGCAAAGGAGATAACACCCACTCGGCGAGACCAGGTTTCTCCAAAATGCAAACACTAGATTTGAACGAAACTAGCACTACCACAACCACCCAGAAGAGACGACCCACAAAAACTAACAAACATGACGAGAAAAAGTCTAAAACTTTGCGACTAAGTTTTCCCAAATATTCCCAGCCTTAAAGCTCAATTTTCCATGAATAAGGAGTCTAACTTAAAAAATCCACTATATCTTTAGTTTCATTTCAAGATAGATTTATTTACTTTGAAAATATTACAACTCATTTAAAACTAATTTTGTTAATGAAGTAATGATTGAGAAATCAATAGAGTAATATTGCAAGTCTGTAAGCCACTTAAGGAAGTGAGCTAAATTCACTGCAACCTGAGCTTGCAACCTGAGCTTTCTACCCGTTAGAAAAAAAATTCTTTGAGAAAAAAATCTCAGAAATTTGTTAACCCTTCGAGCTAAACCGTAAGTAAATTTAACTAGCTAGCTTTTTATTTTTTAATATTAAATTAATATTAAACTTTTTAAAAAGTAAATTTAACTAGTTAGCTTTTAATTTTTTTAATATTAAATTAATATTAAACTTTTTAAAATTAAAACATGATGATAATGTTTGAAATATTTATATTTTAATATTATTTTTTTTTTTAATTAAAACATGATGACATGGAGAATAATATTTGAAATAAAAACTTTAAAATTATATATAGGATGGTGGTTAAAGTAATTGAGTTATAAGTTTAGTGAGATAGTTTAAGTACTTGAGTATTTTATTTCATATATCAGATTTTGGAATTGAGTTTTTTAATGTTTTTATTTTATTTGATATTTTTGTTAAATGAAGTATTGAATTTACATTGAATATGAATATAAAAAAATATAAAAAAAATTATTGTAGTTTTTTAAAATTAAAATTAAAAAATAAAAATCATTTTAAAAAATTTAAAGGTTTTTTATCTCTTTTTTTATTAAATAAATTTATATTTAACCCAAACTTTTATTAATATGGACAAACATACCACTGATAAATTTGTCTCTAACCCTTAAATCTTACTCCAAATCAATTTATCATTGACAAATTTATTTATAACTTCAATCCTACTATGAAGAAATCTCCTCCAAACTAACCTATCATAAAAGATTCAAGTCACTTTCAACCTATCATAAAAGACTCAATTCACTTTCAACTTATTGATAATGAAAATGACCCCATTAAAACTCACCCAACATAACAAATCTCTTACATATTCATTAATACCTACCCATACTAAATAAATCTCAATGGACTAAGAGTTGCCTATGCTTAAAGGTTTTAATGAAACCAACTACTGACCCCATTAAAACTCACCCAACATAACAAATCTCTCACATATTCATTAATACCTACCCATACTAAATGAATCTCAATGGACTAAAAGTTATCTATGCTTAAAACTCTTAATGAAACCAATTACTTGGGTGGATCTATGAAGAAAATTGTATCCATCACACATGGGGTGGTCATCCAAGCAACCCCCTCTAAATCCCTAATTTCAAGGATTTCAGTTAAGTAACCTCATAACTATCTTTCAACATTATTTTGATAATGTGTAGACTATTTGTATGTCATGTAAATGTTTTTAAAAATAAAAAATGTAAATGTTTTTATAAATAAAAATGTAAAATTTAAAATTTTGAAGAATTATATTTAAAATTATAAGTTAGTTTTTAATTTTATTTTGGTTAATAAGAGGTGAGTCTTACCAAATTAAGTAAAAGTTGGAACTTTCTAAAAAAATATTATTAATTTTTTTTATATTTTTATTTGTACTATGGACTTGTCTAAAAAATATTGTTTTTTTTTTTTTTTTCTTTTNAAAAAATATTTTTTTTTTTTTTTTTTTCTTTTCTTTTCTTATTTTATATTTTCAATTGTAATATGGAAAGGCAAGGTGGTTAGTCACTTTTTTTTCCATAATTTTTGTAATGGAGAGATTTGCTTATCAAATTAGGTAGAAGGTGGAACTTTCTTAAAAAAATATTATTAAATTTTTTTATATTTTCATTTGTACTATAAACTTTATTAAAAAAATATTGTTAAATTTTTTTATATTTTCAAGTGTAATATGGAAAGGCAAGGTGGTTAGTCATTTCTTTTCCATAATTTTTGTGATGGAGGAATTTGTATAATAAAAAGGCAAGGACATAAGTCACTTTTTTTTCCATAATTTATGTAATGGAGGAATTTGTATAAAATAATTGAAATGAGTTTCTAGATAATACATATATGAACTTTATTATTGGATATCAATATTTTATTTTAATAAAATATTTTTAATTTATGGTAATATAGGTTTTTTCTATAAAAATGTAAATATGATTCATAATTATAAAGTTAATATTTAATAATTTTTAATAATTAATTAAATGTTATAACATGAAGTTAAAATATATGTTAATCATACACTATGTTTATTAATTAATTTAAATATATCTTAGCTTCAAATTTATCAGTACAAAAAGGGATCAAATTATGTAAAATTATATTTTTCATTATTGTTAAGATATTTATATTTGCATTGTAATAATATTTTAGTGGATATAATCTTTACAATTTTTGTATATGTATAATTTGACAACTCTCTTTTTGTCTTTCTATATAGCAATTTTTATATTAGGTGTATATATCAAATCATTTCTATATAGCAATTTTTATATTAGGTGTATATATCAAATCTCTTTCTTTTATCATTTCCATTTATATCTTTGTTTGGGTAACACACACACACACTCACACACAAAGATATATATAAAGCTGACATACGATGATGCAAGTGTTATCCATGTGACAACATCTCTATCATATTGGGCTGGAGATGCACCTCACTACTATAAATGCAATAAACCATAGAACTAAATAATTTTTTTTATAAAGTATCTAGGCCAACTGGCTAATATGGAATGCCATATCAAATAACAATGAGAATAGTGCCTACATTAGAGGAGGGTCTATTTCATTAGGGGTCAACCCCCATCCATTGGTTGTGGGATCATGATTAATTTGGATTGACTACCATTTGTTATTCCTTGCTCAGGATCTATAAATCACTCTAGTTTAGATGGCTAGAGGTTAGTGGGGAACTTGTCAAATAGAGGAACATTAGGAACATTGGGCAAGGTGAGATACAACATTGCTTCTATTGCTCGTGAATAACATGGCCAACTTTGTGTCAAGGATTTTCTTTATTAAATCTTTGGGATCGAGCCTAATGGGCTAGATAATGAATAACAAAGGATACCTTGCTCACATTATAAGGAGCCCCAACTGACAAGTCTAATAATTGGTGCATATGTTCCGTCTCCATCTCCACCTTCACTACTTGCACCTATATTTGCAAGTGTAGTTGTGCATAAATTAGGGAGCTAACATGCTAGGTAATTGAATTGCAATGCTTTAGTACATTCTTGAGAAATCATGCAATTCACCCTTTCCAAATATGACATAGGGTATTAACTCTGATAATTTTCCATATTGCAATGAACTCAATGGGTGAATGTAATTGATCTCCTAAAAGGGTTTCCTTCAAAGAGATGGGAGAGGGAAGAAACTGGCTATAAAACATAGAAGGTCAATCTCAAGTTGTTCTTGTATAACAAACTAGGGTTAATTAACCAACAATTCCTTTAATAAGCTAGAAACCCTAATGTTGAAAATGAAAGAGGAGGGAGAGAACTCATCTCGGATTTGTTGTTGTAGATGATAAATCTCCTCGGGCTGATGTGGTGAGTTGTGATGGTCCTCTAAGAGTGATGTTGAGATCCAAATACCTGCAAGAGGACTTGCCCTGATATATATATATATATATATATATATATATATATATATATATATATATATAA
>ML784763.1:513078-531167 GCA_009831015.1 Picea engelmannii | reverse complement strand
TTAAATTTAAATCTAATAAAATATAAATTAATAAAAAATAAAGGAAATCCTTTCTTAATTTTCTTTAAATTTAATAAAATATAATTTAATAAAAAAATAAAGGAAACCATTCATTTTCTTTAAATTTAATAAAATATAAATTAATAAAAAAAAAACATTTTCTTCATTTTCTTTAAATTTAATAAAATATAAATTAATAAAAAATAAAGTAAATCTTTTCTTCATTTTCTTTAAATTTAATAAACTCAAATTGATTGAGTTAAAACTTAATAATCATCGTTACAAAATTATTTTATTTATTTATTTATATAAATTATTATTAAATATAATGTAATTTTTATTAAAAGAAATATAATTATATTCTGAATAATGTATACATAGAGTATGCATTTAGTTTAAAAAATCTTTCAACTCAAAGAGGAAAAAAAACACAATAAAAATGGCCTTCTAAAAAAGGTCTCAATACAAATGAAGTCTACAAAGAAAATAGCCACCAATCTTAACTATGAAGAAAACCTAGAGACAAATTAGAAGAGAACCTGGACGGACCAGGTCAGAGCGACAAACAAATCCCTCAATATTCAGATCTGGAGGGACAACAAAACAAGAGAACTTGCAATCACGAAAGAGAAAACCAAAAACTGCATGCCCTAAACGGACCTCAAAGTGCTGACCTGGGCTCCAAAAATCAACACTGCATGCCCGTAAAAGGACCTCAAAGCTCTAACTCAAACCTCGATAAAGAAACAAAAACCCCAATATCCACTCCAAAAAACCTAGACCCAAAGGGGAGCACAGGGACCCCTAGCCACCAAGACCACCGAGAAAACTCTAACATTGCATCAAGCCCTGAACATACTAGGAGGGATGGATTGGTGAGTTCCAACCTCTAAGAAAACTTATGAAAAACCTTCGTGCACATTAAAGGCTGAAGCAAAAATAGACTAGAATCCCAAATGACGGAACAAGCACTAAAAAACTAGATTCGAGGCTACAAACCAGAGAAAATGCATTGGATGGCGCACCCACAGGCAGGGCAACATACCCCAGATAAAACAAATCCGCACAAGGAAGCGCGGCCACCAAGCATCTCATCGAGCATGCAAAAGAAAAACCGATCTGTCCAAAGGAAAGGGTGGCCACAAATTGAGCGAGAAGGAGGAGGCAAAGGAGATAACACCCACTCAGCGAGACCAAGTTTCTCCAAAATGCAAGAACTAGATTTGAACGAAACTAGCACCACCACAACCACCCGAAAAAGACAACCCACAAAAACTAACAAACACAACGGGAAAAAGTCTAAGACTCTGCCACTAAATTTTCCCAAGTTTTCCCAGCCTTAAAGCTCAATTTTCCATGAACAAGGAGTCTAACTTAAGAAATCCACTATATCTTTAGTTTCATTTCAAGATAGATTTATTTACTTTGAAAATATTACAACTCATTTAAAACTAATTAATGATTTAAGAAATCCACTATATCTTTAGTTTCATTTCAAGATAGATTTATTTACTTTGAAAATATTACAACTCATTTAAAACTAATTAATGATGTAATGATTGAGAAATCAATAGAGTAATATTGCAAGTCTGTAAGCCACTTAAGGAAGTGAGCTAAATTCACTGCACCCTCAGCTTTCTACCCGTGAGAAAAAAAATTCTTTGAGAAAAAAATCTCATAAATTTGTTAACCCTTCGAGCTAAACCGTAAGTAAATTTAACTAGCTAGCTTTTTATTTTTTAATATTAAATTAATATTAAACTTTTTAAAATTAAAAATCATGATAATGTTTGAAATATTTATATTTTAATATTAATTTTTTTTAATTAAAATAGGATAATGTTTGAAATATTTATAATTTAATATTAATTTTTTTTAATTAAAACATGATGACATGGAGAATAATATTTGAAATAAAAACTTTAAAATTATATATAGGATGGTGGTTAAAGTAATTGAGTTATAAGTTTAGTGAGCTAGTTTAAATACTTGAGTACTTTATTTTATATATCAGATTTTGGAATTGATTTTTTTAATATTTTTATTTTATTTGATATTTTTGTTAAATGAAGTGTTGAGTTTACATCGAATATAAAAAAATATAGAATTTTTTTTTATAGTTTTTTAAAATTAAAATAAAAAAATAAAAATCATTTTAAAAAATTTAAAAATGAAGTATTGAATTTACATTGAATATGAACAAAAATATATATAATTTTTTTTTTTTTATAGTTTTTTAAAATTAAAATTAAAAAATAAAAATCATTTAAAAAAATTTAAAGGTTGTTATCTCTTTTTTTACTAGATAAATTTATATTTAACTCAAACTCTTTATTAACATGGATAAACATATCATTGACAAATTTGTCTCTAACCCTTAAATCTTACTCCAAATCAATTTATCATTGACAAATTTATTTGTAACTTCAATCCTACTATGAAGAAATCTCCTCCAAACCAAGCTATCATAAAAGATTTAAGTCACTTTCAACCTATCATAAAAGATTCAATTTACTTTCAATTTATTGATAATGAAAATGACCTCATTAAAACTCACCCAACATAACAAATCTCTCACATATTTATTAATATCTACCCATACTAAATGAATTTCAATGGACTAAGAGTTGCCTATGCTTAAAGGTCTTAATGAAACCAACTACTGACCCCATTAAAACTCACCCAACATAACAAATCTCTCACATATTCATTAATACCTACCCATACTAAATGAATCTCAATGGACTAAGAGTTGCCTATGCTTAAAGCTTTTAATGAAACCAACTACTTAGGTGGGTCTATGGAGAAAATTGCATCCATCTTACATGGGGTGGTCATCCAACCAACCCCTCTAAATCCCTAATTTCAAGGATTTCGGTTCAAGTAACCTCATAACTATCTTTCAACATTATTTTGATAATGTGTAGACTATTTGTATGTCATTTAAATGTTTTTAAAAATAAAAAATGTAAATGTTTTTATAAATAAAAATGTAAATGTTTTTATAAATAAAAATGTAAAATTTAAAATTTTGAAGAATTATATTTAAAATTATAAGTTAGTTTTTAATTTTATTTTGGTTAATAAGAGGTGAGCCTTATCAAATTAAGTAGAAGCTGGAACTTTAAAAAAATATTATTAAATTTTTTTATATTTTCATTTGTACTATGTACTTGTCTAAAAAATATTGTTAATTTTTTTTTTTATATATATATTTTCAATTATAATATGAAAAAACAAGGTGGTTAGTCACTTTTTTTTCCATAATTTTTGTAATGAAGGGATTTGTTTATAAATTAAGTAGAAGGTGGAACTTTCTAAAAAAATATTATTAAATTTTTTATATTTTCATTTGTACTATGAATTTTATTAAAAAATATTGTTAATTTTTTTATATTTTCAAGTGTAGTATGGAAAGGCAAGGTGGTTAGTCACTTCTTTTCCATAATTTTTGTAATGGAGGAATTTGTATAATATAAAGGCAAGGACATTATTCATTTTTTTTTCCCATAATTTATGTAATGGAAGAATTTGTATAAAATAATTGAAATGAGTTTTTAGATAATACATTTATGAACTTTATTATTGGATGTCAATATTTTATTTTAATAAAATATTTTTAATTTATGGTAATATAGGTATTTTATATAAAAATGCAAATATAATTCATAATTATAAAGTTAATATTTAATAATTTTTAATAATTAATTAAATGTTATAACATGAAGTTAAAATACATGTTAATCATATATTATGTTTATTAATCAACTTAAATATATCTTAACTTCAAATTTATCAGTACAAAGAGGGATCAAATTATATAAAATTACATTTTCTATTATTGTTAAGATATTTATATTTGCATTGTAATAATATTTTTGTGGATATAATCTTTACAATTTTTGTATATGTATAATTTGACAACTCTCCTTTTGTCTTTCTATATAGCAATTTTTATATTAGGTGTACATATCAAATCTCTTTCTTTCATCATTTCCATTTATATCTTTGTTTGGATAACACACACACACAAAGATATATATAAAGCCAACATGTGATGATGCAAGTGTTATCCATGTGACAACATCTCTATCATATTGGGTTGGAGATGCACCTCACTACTATAAATGCAATAAACCATAGAACTAAATATTTTTTTATTATAAAGTATCTAGGCCAACTGGCTAATATGGAATGCCATATCAAATAACAATGAGAATAGTGCCTACATTAGAGGAGGGTCTATTTCATTAGGGGTCAACCCCCATCCATTGGTTGTGGGATCATGATTAATTTGGATTGACTACCATTTGTTATTTCTTGCTCAGGCTCTATAAATCACTCTAGTTTAGATGGCTAGAGGTTAGTGGGGAACTTGTCAAATAGAGGAACATTAGGAACATTGGGCAAGGTGAGATACAACATTGCTTCTATTGCTCGTGAATAACATGGCCAACTTTGTGTCAAGGGTTTTCTTTATTAAATCTTTGGGATCGAGCCTAATGGGCTAGATAATGAATAACAAAGGATACCTTGCTCACATTATAAAGAGCCCCAACTGACAAGTCTAATAATTGGTGCACATGTTCCATCTCCATCTCCACCTTCACTACTTGCACCTATATTTGCAAGTGTAGTTGTGCATAAATCAGGGAGCTAACATGCTAGGTAATTGAATTGCAATGCTTTAGTACATTCTTAAGAAATCATGCAATTCACCCTTTCCAAATATGACATAGGGTATTAACTCTAATAATTTTCCATATTGCATTGAACTCAATGGGTGAATGTAATTGATCTCCTAAAAGGGTTTCCTTCAAAGAGATGGGAGAGGGAAGAAATTGGCTATAAAACCTAGAAGGTCAATCTCAAGTTGGTCTTGTATAACAAACTAGCGTTAATTAACCAACAATTCCTGTAATAAGCTAGAAACCCTAATGTTGAAAATGAAAGAGGAGTGAGAGAACTCATCTCGAATTTATTATTGTAGATGATAAATCTCCTCGGGCTGATGTGGTGAGTTGTGATGGTCCTCTAAGAGTGATGTTGAGCTTATGGTCCTCTATATATACACAACCAATAAACACTAGCCTCTACCACTATAATGATAAATCTACGAAATATATAGAGTAGAGAGACCTGGTGCCCTCAAAGGGGAGGTTGTACAGTTGAAACTTCTAACGTATGAGTGGAATTATGTTAATGAAGATGCCCTAGGATGAATCAATCAAATATGCATGGTTGGGGCCAAGCTAGCCAAAGGAGTCCATGTAGAGGTGTTGCAGATGATAGGTGTAGGTAGCCCTAGGGGCTTGAAAGAGGTGGAATGCGATCAACTGCTAGCCTAAGTGTGTACATGCAAATTAAGGTTTTTAAAGATAAAAGATATTGGAAGAGTTAAAGACCAATTATATAGAGGACTTTAAGGGTATAAATAGGCAAAGGATTGACCTCAAGGCATAATATAACACTATATTAGATGTTGGGGTACTAGAGTCTTGCGAAATCATTCTATGGCATTTGTTGATTAAGTGTTGTGGATTTGGTATAACGGTACCTTAGGTTTTGAGCCCCAAAACAACCCTTTGATTGTGACTTACAGATTAATAGTCACGATACTCCAAGGAATTTGTGGTATGGTTAACACCAAGATATTAGTTAGGTTTTGGGGAGTTTGACTTAAATTGACTTCGAAATAGCAAGTCCAAAATGGGTTAGGGTTGCTATGGATCTAATTTAGGGCATTCTAATTTAACCATGGACCCAACCATGGGCATTATGGCCCCAATTGGACCCAAGAAGTTAGGAAATGCCCCATATGGGTGTCTGTTGATCTACATTCGTTGATCAACGTTAGTACAAACATATCCATCCTTAGTCTTTTTTTCCTTTTCTTCCTTTGTTCTTTACTTAGTCATTTTTCTCTTGGAAATGAAGGTCGCGGATCAGGGTACCATCAAATACACAGGTTTGTTCCCAGGTCCGCAGACCCACAAACCTGTGTATTTTTACTTAGTCACATTTTCTTTTCTTGCAAATTGAACACTTAATTGTTTTTATGTGTTATGGAGTCCTGTGCGAGAGACCAATCCATCCATGTCACACAAGTGTTGGTGTCCCGCAACCCGCAAACGCGCTGCACTCAAAATGACCTTCCCCACTTCCGCGTCCTCCAAATTCCACTATCTACCTTTTATACTTATTTTATTTTCGTCATTGTGGATGTGGGACAACCCTCCACTCCAATTACTCTTTCCCTCATGCCTATGTCTGACAACTCACAATCCCATGTTCTCTAGAATGACCCATTCACTTCCCCGATCCACATACTAACCTCTTCTCATACTTAGTCTATTTTATCATTGCGGATGTAGGAGTCATCCCTTTTAACCTTTTTGAATTCCCATGTCTCGTGTCTTGCATCCTAGAATCCCACACTCACTTCCATGACCCACATAGTAGCCTCTTCTCATACTTAGTCTATCTTATCATTGTCGATACAAGAGTCATCCATTTTTACCTTTTTGACTTCCCATGTCTCGTGTCCCACATCCTGTAATCCCGCACTCACCATATTGCACTTTCCATTTCCCTTTTTGCACCTCCATACTTAATCATTTTTTGTATTTTCCAACATTACATCACCATTCCCGATGGTATTTACCGCCCACCACCACCACCACGTTAGTAGCCACTTGTGTGAATCTAATACCATTATTAAAGTGGCAAAGATTTTGCAAAGCTTTGTAGTAAATTCAAAATCTTACTGTGCAAGCTGACAACTTTAAAATAAGAGATATGGTGGTTAATAATCAAGGCAATACACAGTAAATTTAATAAAGGATTAATACACCATGTTGTAAAAAGGTTACATCGATATAAGCGCCACCTATTCGTAAGAATAGAAAATAATGTAAAATTATGTCAAGTAGAAGAAATGGTTTATATTATGGAGATACACTTAACACTCTAAGATGTGAAGATCATGAGTTCCAGTGGTCACAAGCTTACAAGTGGTACACGGCTCTCCCTCCCATTGATAAGGAAACAAACAAAGTTTGGAGCTCAGGAATGACACTGTATGACTGTGTACATTAGGTGACAGATTTCAAAGAGTGAGTTCTCTGGTGCACAGACAAATTTGATACAAAAAGAAGAATAATTCAAGTATAGGGGAAGCATCCCATCTCCTTGACTCCTTCAATTTTCATGAGAATGTTGCGACTCCCAACACCCACCATAATGAGGAAACCAATGAATTTCTTAAGGAACACAGAAGGGGAGTAGACCTCCTCGAGAGATATCTAGCCATTCTGAGAACTGATAATAGTTCCTCTCAGGTTTGTTGATGTTTGGACAACATTGGGAAAACATTCTTCTAGATTAATAATTAATAATATACTTATAATATTATTAATTATTAAATAATATATATAATAAGTAATAATAATAATAAATAGTTATTTATTATCCAAGGGACGGATCCTTTCATGGATGGTCACCATATGTTCTCTATATATGGAACACTCATCATTGTAATAAAATATATCGAATATACATATCATCTCATATGAAAAATCAACATGGTATCGAAGTAGGACTGGGCTTGACTCCTTCAAGGGAGGGCCCAAGAACATACAAGAGTAGAGTAAAGTGTTGAGAGTGAGCCCCGTCTCAGTGACTAAATCCAATTTGAATTCCAACCTTGCAGTCAATTATGGTTGAAAATGGGGAGTTGGATTCTTTATGCGCCGAAACTGGAACAAGGAAAATCAACAATTATCATGTTTACATATGGTATTGCAGGTCATGTTCCTGGTAATGTTGTTTGTGGCGAGAGGTGTTACTGTGAAAACAATGAAATGTATTCGTTTTTATAAATATGAGAAGTCTGAGAAATGCCCAAATGCACGCGCACCTACAAAGTAAACTACATCCTACAAGGGTGTATTAATTTATTTTGTTTTAATTACCTAGAGGTTACCCTAACCTAATGAGCATGGATAGTTTCAACATGGCATGAGGATTTAGTGATAGCAACACTGGTATAGAGGATAGTTTCTTGATTTCCTTTCTGAATAGTGCTTTAGGTTCAGAGCTTTCGTTTCTAAAGTTCGATTCTCACAGATCGGTTTAACTTTCCATTGGATATTGGTTATAGTTTTCCATTGCAGACATGCTTATTTGATGCGCTTTCCATTGCTTATTGGTTTTAACCTTCCATGGCAGTGTGCGTATATGTACATTTTATGTGATTGTTCCAATATATAGAACATAGACTAGAATGTATGAAAGTTTAGGGGTTTCGATTTGATCATGGAGTCCCATATTTGATAATTATGCCTTTTTTTTTCTATCTTATGCTCATCCCACATTCCTTACCACAACCAAAAACATATATTACAATGATTTCGATAGTATTTCTCGGATGTAAAATCCTTTGGGAAATACATAGCATAGTGAAAAGGGCATAGCTAAGAAGAATGGTGATAAAAGACGAGCAAAATCGAGATGAAATTAGAATACCTCCAACAAATAATCACCAAAAGTGAATCTTCTCTGTAATGATGAACTCTCTACATCGTCACTACTCTTACAGGTTTATAGATCCATTCAAAATGCAGATCTGTGTAGTTGGAAGCAGAATTTAGGGCTATGTATTATTTTAGATTGGGTGTGTTGGTCCTAAGGTTTGCACATGATTGCTAAAGGGCAGAGCTAGGCCACCTTAAGTGTTGAAATGATTGTTTTTTTAGGAATTAAGTTTGTTGGTCAGCTGAGAGATTGGTTTTCAATGGTAGAGACCTGGTTGGACTGTTCAACAATATCACTGTAAGGTTTCCCTTAGCTGGTGGAATGCAAATTTGGTGAGAAGGTAAATATATGAAGAATAAAACAAAGGAAATACAAGCAAGCAAACAATTTATTTCTTGTTGTATGAAATTTCAGACTTGAAATAATATTTCATATTTAAAACATGTATCTTGACACAAATAATCCAAACAAGGCTTTATTACAATAAACTATTTACTGAAAACAATCGTTGAAATCAGGTTGCATAGCAATAAACAGTTCATTGAAACAATAGTTGAAAGGAAGGGAAACAACACTTTGCATACATTTCCAATTTGCATCTAGATAAAATTTAAGAACACACGAAAACTTTGAGAAGAAAACACAATCTGTCACCAAAGATTATATTCACCAAGGTAGGAAACTTAACAGTTTTATGCTTCAAGTCTTAGCCAAAATTATGATGCTTGATCTCCCGAAAATTGAACTGCTTTACTTTCATATATCTTTCTATTTATCCTCATCAAGAGGAGGTTTGATTACCTATCTAGGATCTCAACTCTGAAGTTCAATCTTTAGATTTCAATCATATCCCGTAGATACAACTTAACTGTTACTTCCTAACTACAACGTGTAAGTATTTCTTCAAACTGAGTTGAGTTGGGTTGATGTGTCAGTTCATACTCCTCATCAATTCGAATTTAACAAAAAAACATTGTTTTTATGAAAAGATAACAACTTATTACAAGTGGCAGCAGTGCCTCTAACTAAAACAAAACATAATTCTATTAATGCAACTGGAACTCATTGTTGATAACTGAAGTAAAACAGATGCATAGAAAAAATCATTCATAAGTTGTTTATGGCAATCAACTTTGCATGAATGTTTAAGTAGACCAAAAACTTGAGACCAACCTTTAACACTAGAACAAAACTCACCCAGAATTTGGCGAATTTCTGGGAAAAAAAATCTCAAATATCTCTTCGATTTTCCCAAATCGTGATACTTGTGTAAAAAATGAGAGAATTTTTTGTGAATGGTCTTGTTCCCAATAAAAACCTCTTTCGATTTGCACAAATTCACCTCCATATGTTCAGAAGGCGCGCCAAAATCCAATGACTAAAACAAGGAAAATCGAGCATTTGGCGAATTTATGGGAAAAACGACCTCAAATATCTCTTCGATTATCTCGAGACGTGATACCTGTGTAAAATATGAGAGAGGATTTTGTGAATGGATTTATTCCGAAGAAAAACCTTTTTCTGTTTTCATAAATTCACCTCCATTTGTTCATAAGGCACGCCGAAAGACAATGGTTAAAACAAGGAAAAACAAAGCATTTGGCGAATTTAAGGGGAAAACAACCTCAAATATATCTTCAATTCTCCCAAATCGTGATACATGTGTAAAAAATGAGAGAGGTTTTTGTGATTGGGACTGTTCCCAACAAAATAATCTTTCGGTTTTCACAAATTCATCTCCAAATGTTCAGAAGGTGCACCGAAATCCAATGACTAAAACAGGGAAAACAAAAGTTTTTCAGAAAATTTCGGCAGCGCGTTTCGATTTTTATTCTACAACTTTTGATAATTTCCTTGTAATTTTGCATGTTGTACTTTAGGTTTTTTGATTGGTTGCTGCATGGTAGTGGTCACAGGCTTATCCTTAGAATGTCCATGTGACAGTGGGCATGCTGGGCCAGCCTGTTGTTTTCCTGTCTGATATGTACCTTGCCACTTTCCTTTTCCCTCCGTTTTGTTGTAGAGGAGCTTATTTGTCTTCAAGGAATATCCTCCCTTTGTAGAGTGATGGATTTTTCCTTCTTAGATCAGGTTCCTCGTTTTTTAGGTGTGGTCTTCCTTTTATCTTGTTGGGTAGCTTTAGATGAACACCCAGTTTCATGGAAACCCTAGCTGCTTCTGTTGGAAGTGATGGTCGAATGTATGCATTGTTTCAGGCTCCCTTACCACCTGCAATAATTATTACACACAATCATGTGATAATAACCTCTCAAGGCGCAAACATGCATGATCCTTAACACAAATTTTGTAATGATTTTTAACCTGGTGGAAACATGCATGATCATGAGCGCACAAAGATATGGAAACACATGTGAGGCACCAACACATCTTAATTCAAACTTTTAAATATTTTCTGAATGTTAAAACTCATAAAACAACATGTTTTTTGTTGTTTACAAGAATAGAAACATTCTTCCTTTTAGCTTGTTAGGAAACTTTAGATGAACACCCAGGTTCAGGGGAAGCCCTAACCGCTTATGTTGGAAGTGATGGTCGAATGTATGCATTGTTTCAGGCTCCCTTACCACCTACAATAATTATTACACATGATCCCGCGATAATAACCTCTCAAGGTGCAAACACCCATGATCCTTAGCACAAATTTTGTCATGATATTTAACTTGGTGTAAACATGCACGATCACGAGCACACAAAGATATGCAAACACATGCAATGCGCCAACACATCTTAATTTAGACTTTTAAATATTTTATGAATGTTAAAACTCATAAAACAACGTGCTTTTTGTTGTTTGCAAGAATAGAGGCATTTTTCCAATCAATGTCTTTTTGCATCAAAGGCCTCAGTTATCTTGTTTGCAACCCAGTAGTGGCATAAATGTGGTGATGTGTCTTATTCAATTCAAACCATGACTTGCATTAACCTTATAAAGAGCAAGGAAATGATGAAAAATAAATAGGAAGATAAAAACAAATTAAAATGACTCTTACACACCATGGAAGAGAAACTAAGTAAAAAAATAAGTTGACAAATGGATGGGTTGATGGAGGAATAGAATGAAGAGGTGCAGACCTAGGATTTAACATCGACTCCAACTGGGGATAACACTTCCTTGTGAGGTGCTAAGAACAACAAACTGTGTGCCTTAGTTCTTTATTTCTTCCCCCTGCTACAAATCACTTTACTCTATTTACCAGTCCTGTTACCTGTCTTATTTCAACTGAAACTCATATTTGCAGCTATACCCTAGTGCCTTTATTGGGATATGGAGTCTTTTATTCACACTAAACTACTGCAAACCAAATGCTCAAAAAAGCGAGCTTATTCTCCTATTCTAATTTGCTGAAACTTTCTACTCAAGTATAAGCAGTTTTCCATAGTAACCATTCCAACAATTTGTTGATTGACATACCTTCTTGTATTAAAACGTGGAAAGAACACAACCGCCACAACAAAAATTCCATATTCAATCTATACTCATAGATGCAAATGGATGTCAAAGTGAAATTTGCAACATTTGGTAGCTTTGAAAAACTAAATCCATGCAATGAACTATTGGATCATAAAAATCTCCAATCACTACCTTTTCTTGCAGTGGAAAATAGATGAACTGTCTCGAAATATCCTCAACTTTCACTGATCCATTTTTTATACAAACATCTTCCTTTTGCAAATCTAAAAGTGAATCAGGAAAAGGTTGCAAACTGTCTCCATGGCTCTTGAGATCTTGAATTGAAATATGCTCTTGATAAAAAAAATTAATGCCCCTTTCAAGTTCTGTGTTATAACAATCATATACTAGTTTGTTGTTATAATGTCTGATCCATGATGATATAAAAATTTGCTTCTCGAAACCAGGTTGTAATTTGGAGCCACAACTACCATAAGCAAGATCTTATTCTTCATGGACAATGGATCCTATGTCCTCATGAAACTGTTGGTCAAATTATTTTTGTGTTAAATCTGTAACCTTAATGACATTGTTATCCTCTTGCTTAGCTAAAGATATCTCATGAATACTAAATACATCATAACTATTAGGAGCAATACGATGTCCTGGAAACTGTTGACACTCATCAATTTTATCATCATAAACAAACAAAGATTTCTGATCAGTTATATTAGAAACAAGGTGTTTTGGAATAACAACTTCTTCTTCCATGAATTGATCATTACCTTCTGCAAAATCAACTTCCTGAAAATATCCAAGAAAATTTAAAGCATAATCATCCTTCTGTACACAACTAGAAAAAATTTCTATTGAACATGGGGAATCACCTTGCTGACATAAATTCCCTAAATCTTGGATAGTAGAAAAATCTGACTCAGTAGTTTTAATATCTGGAGGAAAATTAAAATCTGAAAATGATGGATCACAATACTGAAAAGAATGTAAACCCAAATATGATCTCTGACGGTCATATTCTTCCTCTCATTCTTGATCTCAAAGTCTGTCACAAGCCCAAAAATTCTCCTCAATCTCTCTAGCATCAACAAATAATTGGCCTAGTGATGATGATCTCCTTTAATTAAGATAAAAAACAAGATCATGGTGTTGAGATTTTATATAATACAACATGGCAGCAGTTTCAGAAGGTTGAATATCCTTAGGCATACTATAATAAAAACTATGAAACCTCCTGTTGAGCGTGGTAAGAGCTTCGTCCTCCTTCCTCTTTAAATCATTTAATTCAATCAAGTGTTGAACACAATATTTTCTTTCACCCAATACTTCAAAAATGCAACATGAAAATCAATCCATGAACTAATGGAACAAGCTTCCAAATTTCTAACCATAATGCTGCATCTCCAAATAAAAATTTGCAGAATATCCTCATAACTACATCCTCATGCATAATTTGAAAATTATCAATGATATTTTCAAAAGATTCTAGGTGCTTCTCAACTGCAACATGGTATTCTTCATTGAACATAGGAAGGTAATCAATAAAATTGGGAGGATAGGCATGGAGGATAAGTGGTAGCTTCATGGGTTTGTATTACTTCTTGATCCTGGACTGAATTTCAATAAGTTGATTACAAGGTGGAACAATGATTTCAATAAGTGGTGAATCAGATTTATTATTCGTAGGATTACATGATTGGTCATGATCTGGAGAATTTTGGATATGACCAACATTATGGCTAGTGGGTTCAAATGAAGGAATGAGATTAAGATCAATAATGCAAGAGGGAAAATATTCTCCTTCTCAAGGATGGATTTACCATTGTAGGCTTATAATCATATGAATAAACAAAACATAAAATAATTATTTTCACACGTAAAGGAAAAGATAGGAATGAAATGATGAAGAAAAATATGAGCTCTTTGAAAAAACTGATGGCTTGGTACCTGGTCTTTCCCTTCCACCTTTTTATTTTCTGTCAGCTGGGCTCATCTTCCAATGGAGTCTTTTGATTGTGGAGTCATTAGGTGAATAACTTGGAGTCACAATTTGTGTCTAACCATTATTCACCATCAAGAGCTAGAACTGATCGTTTTCATTCTCCCAGGGAAAGATTGCTTCGTTACTCCGTTCCCTGGTAGCGGCGCCAGAATATGTTGGTCCTAAGGTCTGTACCTGACTGATAAAGGGTAGAGCTAGGTCACCTCAAGTGTTGGAATGATTGGTTTTTTATGAATTAAGTTTGTTGGTCAACATAGAGATAGGTTTTCAATGGTAGAGACCTGGTTGGACTGTTCAACAATATCACTGTAAGGTTTCCCTTAGCTAGTGGCATGCAAATTTGGTGAGCAGGTAAAGATATGAAGAATACAAAATACAAGAAAGCATACAATTTGTTTCTTACTGTATGAAATTTTAGGCTTGAAATAATATTCCATATCTAAACCATGTACCTTGACACAAATCATCCAAACAATGTTGTATTACAATAAACTATTTACTAACAACAATAGTTGAAATCAGGGTGCATAACAATAAACAGTTCATTGAAACAATAGCCAAAAGGAAGGGAAACAACACTTTGCATACATTTCCAATTTGCATCTAGATAAGATTTAAGAACACACGAAATATTTGAGAAGAAAACACAATCTATCACCAAAGATTATATTCACCAAGGTAGGAAACTTAACAATCTTATGCTTCAAGTCCCAACCAATATTCTGATGCTTGATATCTCAAAAACTGAACCACTTTACATTCATAGATCTATCTATTTATTCTCATTAAGAGGAGGTTCGATTACCTATCTAGGATATCAACTCTGAAGTTCAATCTTTATATTTCAATCAGATCTTGTAGATACAACTTAACTGTTACTTCCTAATTACAACGTGTAAGTATTTCCTCAAACTGAGTGGAGTTGAGTTGATGTGTCAGTTCATACTCCTCATCAATTCGAATTTAACAAAAAACATTGTTTTTATCAAAAGATAACAACTTATTACAAGTGGCAGCAAGGCCTCTAACTAAACCAAAACATAATTATATTAGTGCAACTAGAACTCATTGTTGATAACTGAAGTAAAACAGATGCATAGAAAAAATTCTTCATAATTTGTTGTTGACAATCAACTTTGCATGGATGTCCAAGTAGACCAAAAACTGGAGACCAAACTTTAACACTAGAACAAAACTCACGCATAATTTGGCGAATTTCTAGGAAAAATGTCCTTAAATATATCTTCAATTCTCCCAAACCGTGATACCTGTGTAAAACTTGAGAGATTGTTTTGTGGATGGCCTTGTTCCCCCAAAAAAACTCTTTCGGTTTTCACAAATTCAATTCCAGAAGTACATAACGCGCTCTGAAAGCCAATGACTAAAATAGGGAAAAACAAAGCATTTGACGAATTTCTAGGAAAAACGACCTCAAATATTTCTTCGATTATCCTGAACCATGATACCTGTGTAAAACTTGAGAGAGGGTTTTGTGAATGGTATTTTTACCAAAAAAAACCTGTTTAGGTTTTCACAAATTCACCTCCATCTGTTCAGAAGGCATGCCGAAAGCTAATGTCTAAAACAAGGAAAAACAGAGAATTTGGTGAATTTATGGGACAAATAGCCTCAAATATCTCTTCGATTCTCCCGAACCGTGATACATGTGTAAAAACTGAGAGTTTTTTTTGTGAATGAGATTTTTCCCAACAAAAACCTATTTCTGTTTTCACAAATTCACCTCCAGTCGTTTAGAAGGCATGCCAAAATCCAATGACTAAAACAGGGAAAAACAAAGTTTTTTCAGAAAAATTGGGCAGCGCCTTTTGATTTTTCTTCTGCAGCTTTTGATACTTTCCTTGTAATTTTTCATGTTGTACTTCAAGTTTTTTGATTTGGTTGCTGCATGGTAGTGGTCACAAGATTATCCTCAGAATGCCCATGTGACAGTGGACCTGCTAGGCTGGCCTAGTCTTTTTCCTGTTTGATATGTACCTTGCCACCTTCATTTTCCCTCTGAATTGTTGTAGAGGACCTTAATTGTCTTTGAGGAATCTCCTCCCTTTGTGGGGTGATGGATTTTTCCTTCTCAGACCGGGTTCCTCCTTTTTTAGGTGTGGTCTTCCTTATAGCTTGTTGGGCATATTTAGATGGACACCCAGGTTTAGGAGAATCCCTAATTGCTTCTGCTGGAAGTGATGGTCAAATGTCTTCATTGTTTTGGGTTCCCTTACCACCTGCAATTATTATTACACACAATCCTGCGATAATAACTACTCAAGGTGCACACATGCATTATCCTTAGCACACATTTTGTAATGATTGTTAAAATTGTGGAAACATGCATGATCACGATCACACAAAGAGATGCAAACACATGTGAGGTGCCAACACATCTTAATTCAAACTTTTAAATATTTTTTGAACATTAAAACTCATAAAACAACACGTTTTCTACTGTTTTCAAGAATAGAGGCATTCTTCCAATCAATGTGTTTTTGCATCAAAGGCCTCAGTTAACCTGTGTGTAACCCAGTAGTGGCATAACTATGGTGATGTGTCTTATTCAATTCAAATCATGACTTGTATTAACTTTGTAAAGAGCAAGGAAATGATGAAAAATAAATAGGAAGATAAAAAAAAATTAAAATGACTCAACACACCTTGGAAGATAAAATAATTAAAAAACTAGGTTGACAGATGGATGGCCCGATGGAGAAATAGAAGGAAGAGGTGCATACCTAGGATTTAGTAGGGTGCAAAGGTTCTCATCTTTGGAATGGGGCAAAGCGATGGGCCTTCATCAATTAGGTATGAAAGAAATAAAAGACGATGAGAGGAGAGATCTTGTGGGGGACATTGGTTCCATGAGGGAACCTTAACGTGTCTTAGAGATGTTTGAGGCAACATCATGAGACATTCTCCCTGGAGGGTCCTGTGTGGACTAGTAGGGTGAATGTAGACTTCATCCTGACGTGCCATAGATGGTCAGATGAAGGAACCAAGATATTGGTTTCATGAGGAAACCTCGATATGGAGGACATTGGCTCCATGAGGGAACCTCGATGTGTCCTAGAAAAGACATTGGCTCCATGAGGGAACCTCGATATATCTTAGACATGTACTCCACGAGGGAACCACGAGATGTCTAGTATGAACACAGTTCATGAGTGAAGTCTAAGGTTGGACACTTCATGATATTTGGGTGTCTAGTATACATCCATGCAACCAAGGAGAAAAGGACCAAGCCAGAACCTTCAGGCAGACAAGGTACATTTGTGGGGTATAGTGAGTCTTCAAAGGCATATCGGATCTACATGCCTAGTCAAAGACATATTAAGGTGAGAAGATATGTTATCTTTGAGGAGGAGGTATCCTTTGGGAGATCTAGTTGATATCACATGGAGATTGATAGTGAGAGATAGGAAGAGATGGTGCCTTCTCCCCCTCACCCTCCAACAGTTCAGAGGGAGACAATTGAGCCTATTGATCCAATTGATCTCATTGATCATGTAGCTTCAGTTGATGTTCCCATATATATTGCAGTAGGTCGGAAGAGACCTAGATGGGTTCGTCAGACTCCACAGGATGCATAAGGACATGCATCTCCTCGTGGTATGTTCCGAGAGAACAAGAGACCTCAGAGATATTCATGCTATGCCGCAACTATGAGACACATCATTGATTCTGAGCCTTCCTGTTATGTGGAGGAATCTAGTCAACCAATATGGAGAGATGCCATGATGGAGGAGTATCAATCTATCATGAATAATGATGTGTGGGATATTGTTCTGAAACCTGAGGGGAAGTCTATAGTGACTTCCAAGTGGATATATAAGATAAAAAACACAGCTGACGGGAGCATCAAGAAGAAAAAAGAGAGATTGTTGCTAGAGGATTCTCTCAAGTGGAGGGAATAAATTATGAGGAGATATTTTCTCCTGTTCTCGATACACTTCTATTTGGATGATTATTTCCCTTGCAACATCCATGGGTTGGAGACTACATCAGATGGATGTGAAGACAACCTTTCTCAATGGAGAGATTGATGAAAAAGTATAAATCGAGCATCCAAATGGTTTCATGATACATGAGAAGGAGTCTCATGTGTGCAAGTTGAATAAG